>JBBMOJ010000082.1:0-112384 GCA_038090695.1 Sclerotinia spermophila
GGGGGGGGGGGGGGGGGGGGGGGGGGGGGGGGGGGGGGGGGGGGGGGGTGTTGGGAGGAAGAACAGGGCAGGACGGGGAGGGTAAATTAATAGTTGTATATTGATTTTTGTGTTTTTTATGGGCTTTTTTTTTGTATTTTTATTGTTTTGGTTTTTTCTTTTGTTGTGGTTTGGGTGTCCCTTGTGTCTGTGGTTTGGGTGTGGTTTTGTTTTTGTTTGTTTTTGTGTTCTTTTGCAATACCCCCTTCCTCCCTCCCCCCCCCCATATGATGATATTGAAAGTAAAGATTACAATATGGTCCAAGTGGTGAGAGCATTTGAGTCAATGGAAATTTGATACTCTCAAAATGCAATTTCCTGAACATGGGCAACGATAGCGATGATAGGTAAACTGGACTGTATGTTGTCCACCGGTCGTCCGAATAATGGATTGCCAGTGGATGGGGGGCCACCATTTTCTAGACGATCAAGAAGTCAAGATGAATGAATTATTTTTAGATCATGCTGCGTTTAGACTTGGAAATACATAATATCCTCGAGCTTCTATTTCTGGATTTGGAATGTTCTAAAGCTGTGGATGATGATCTGCAAGGTGGGAAATCAAAAACCTATTGAACCGTTGAAATCCGAACTTTTCAACCAAGTGGTTATCTTGCGTCGCCATTTTCCATTCTACATTTCTCTCACATCATCAGCCCAGCCACTCTTTCAGGATAAGCTGCTTACCCCTCTCGCTCGTATGAGATGAGAAAAGCAAAAACGAGAGGAGCAAGCACCAACCAAGGAGAGCATATATGTGCCTATGCCGACAAAAGAGCCATCATTACTATTCAATTGGTCACTTAATTACAATCCCATCGTCCAACCGGCATAAAAAAATGTTTACCAAGACCTCCAACCCTAACCTTTCCTACCCTGCAATAAATTTCTTGGCCCTCCATAGAATATCGATGGCTAGAATCTTCCTCAATGCCGCAGCCCTGCCTTCAACCAGTCAATTTTGCTAACGTATAGAGCTGAATATCCGAGCTACGTAAGAAGAATCCATCCATATACATATACGAGTATCACAATAAGATACAAGAGATGAATGATAACACCCCACAATTGAATCATTGGGAATTGATTCACTGAGAATTCATCCCATTGCACACGAGTATAGCAAAACCAGCTTCCTTGAGACAATGTATTCAACGAAAGCATTTCCAGATATGTACGATGAAAGTAATGAAGGAGAGTCTATTATTATACCTCAATATCTCAAATCTAGCACTGTAATATTAAACTTTAGTCAAATCCCAAATGAACATTTATAAACCTTCGTTCATACCTATCCCCTAAGATAAGAGCCGTTGTCTACAATAGTCCAGTATCCGAATCAACACCCGGTGAGCCTCTTCATAGATGGATACAGAAGACAGGCTTTAATAGTGGGCGTCGATATTTTATTAAACTAAAAGGGGTAATCCGAGGATTACTCCTTTTATACCTAATCTAGACTAGTTAAATATGGAAATAACGACCATAATTTAGCCCCTTCTTTCTGATACCAACAACCACCTAGTATCATCATCCCGAGCGTAGTAAAGAAATCTAGACAATTCGATATCGATAACTAGACAATACCACGCGCGTCACTTTACAACCAATACAATGCCTTCCCTTCCATGGACAAACACCAAAGTCTAGATGAAACCTCGAACCAATCAAAAGCCTCTAGGATCCACCTCAAACGTTAGATCGACAGATCAATACGTGGTATACCGTACCCAGTAGACAGATGGTTTTCCTACCGACGGAACACATCCTCTTCAACAACTTCTCGAATCTTTTGGATCGCCATCTGTGACGAAATTGTCTACAAAAAGTTCGACGGTCGTTGGTATAATGTTTTGGAGGCTTTGTCTTACGCTATCAGAGGTGAAGATGTTGGAAGAAAACCCTATGGTAGGAATTTAATGGTTGTTTGTTGGGGTTTGCACTGATTTACATATATACGACGTATATTTACAGGTCATTTCTGTAACACTGCAGATAACCTTATAGTATTTATGATTAGATGAAGAGGTTGAAAGTGTAGTATCTTGTGTCGGGAATCACTGCCAGATAATATAACAGTCGTGGAATTCAAACAATGAATACGGTAACTTATCAATTTGATAAGTTGTTACTGTACCGTCTAATGTTTTAATCTACCAGCAAAACTAGAATCGTTGTGTAATTCAGTCATCCATCAACCCAAAGTACTGGTTCTAGGTAAGCTCGAGGTAAGCAACTATCTAGGCCTTAGTAAATAATACCATCCAACCACTAAAATCTTTATTTCATCTCTTTCACGAATCATCTGAAAATAATTCCAAGCACGACCCACAACCTCATAACCTTCACTGTTTGTTGACATTTCAATCAATCTCCAAATGCGAAATTAATCATGTCGCAAGTTCACTCGACGTTATCATTGCTTGTTCTTCTGGTTTCAATTGTCCTTTGTATCCCACATGTCGTCGCAGCCCCTTGGACGACGGACGGCCATGCTCACTTGTTACCTGTCACCCCACGATATCCTCCACATGAAGACTCCGGCATTAAATACCGCAATGTACTTCCCAATCTGAATTGGTTGCGTGATACTGCGATTGAAAAGATTTTTCGTCTGCCCCCAAGGGTCGCAAAGAAACCCAATGTTTCGGGAGGCATTTCGCGACCTACCAATATCCAACTTCCGGCCACTTTACTTGCGAAATATGGCGGCGATAAAGTCCTTCGATTCAATCTCACTACGCCGGCGGAAGAGCAAGCATTGGCAGAAGCCGCAGATACACTTTTTTTGGATGTTTGGGAGTTCACAAGCAATTGGGCGGATATTCATTTGAGAGAGGATGATGTACGTGAAACGATCTTATCGTTGTCAAAATGCTAACTCTTGAAATAGATTCCCTCTTTACTCGGCCTGTTGCCGAAATCTCTACAAACGGCATACTCCTATCTAATGCCGGATTTGGCGAAGAGTATTTATCAATCATATCCATCAACGGCATATACTGATGTAGCTTTCCCTTCGAAACATATTGAAAGAGCATTCACCCCAGCGTTGAGAACTAGTACAGTTGATGGGATGGACAATATATTCTTTCAAAACTATCAACCATTATCCGTCATTATACCATGGATGCGCCTTATGTCTTCCATGTTCTCAACACATGTTCGAATGATCAATATTGGAACTTCTTACGAGGGTCGCGATATCCCAGCTTTAAGGATTGGTGTATCCCCAAATCTATCTTCCGAGAATACCAAATCACGAAACACTATCATCTTATCCGGTGGAGTCCATGCTCGGGAATGGATATCCGTAAGCTCTGTTACATATACGGCCTGGTCTTTGATTACCTCTTATGGAAAGTCGCCTGCTATTACAAAGCTTCTCCAAGAATTCGACTTTGTCCTCATTCCTACTATCAATGTTGATGGATATGTGTATACTTGGGAGAACGACCGTCTGTGGCGCAAGAATAGACAACAAACGAACCTTCGATTCTGTCGAGGTCTTGATCTAGACCGTGGATTCGGCTTTGAATGGGGTGCATCGGCTCAAAGCAATCCTTGTTCCGAGAGTTACCCAGGAGATGCACCTTTCCAGGCTGTTGAATCCCATCGTTTTGCCGAGTGGGCCAAGAATGAGACTGAGAACAATAATGTACATTTCGTTGGTTTCTTGGATTTACATTCATATTCCCAGCAAGTTCTATATCCTTATTCTTATTCTTGCTTGGCCGATCCACCTAGTCTGGAAAATTTGGAAGAACTTGGTATGGGACTTGCAAAGGCTATTAGGATCTCTAGTGGCGAACAATATACCGTTGCTTCGGCTTGTGAAGGTGCCGTTTCTTCGAAGGTACCGGGCCACTCATCGACAACTAGAATGGAAACCGGGGGTGGTTCCGCTATCGATTGGTTTTATCACGAATTAGGAATACGATATAGTTATCAAATTAAGCTGAGAGATACTGGAAGTTACGGATTCTTGCTTCCAAAAGAGAACATCATTCCGACTGGAGAAGAGGTATTCAATGTTATCAAATACTTTGGTGACTTCCTTCTTGGCGATAAAGGGATTGAGAAATCAACAGCTTCAGAGGAGGCCTTGACGACAGAGCCAGTTAAGCCTCAATTGCCCCTCGGAGTCATGGCAGAAGATTCGGTTGTCCCGGATGAATTAGCAGACAAACATGAAGATATCAATTGGGAGTTGAAGCGAAGGCGAAAATAGATGAGATAAATTGATATGGTTGTTCGTTTATAGGCGTAATGATAACTAGGTAATACCTTATGGATGAGGCGGCTCATGGGTCATAGGCGTTAGTGTAATTGCATAATGGATAATTCACACGTACTCCTCGGCATCGAAAAAAAAGCAGGCCGGAATTGAGTTCATTTTGAATACCTTATTTTGGTGGTGCGCACAGTAACCGTTACTCAATTTCGGCCGCGTTTTTTCGCTGTCGAAGAGCACGTACAGTAATAATAAGTAGTATATACGCAGGTACTTGATGAATCAAGTTATAATGAAGGCGATTCAACTATATCATAAATGAAAAGAAAAAAAACGTGCATGCTGAAATGATATACTGGCTTTTCAAATATCGGGGCACATCTGGAGTTTGAAGGCCGATTTGATTATTTAAGTCTTTGGAATTGGGATTTGAATGGTTGGTGTTGAGGCTGAGGTTTATTTATTTATTTTATTTGTTTGTTTGATATGATGTAACTACAACTGTGAGTGAGAGAGAGTGTGTGTGTGAGAGTATATCATTTAACGTTATCCATACTCTGTAATGCGTAAGACAAATCTGATGTATATGAGACGATATACGGTATTATATGCCGTGGTTGTGGTTGCGGTTGTGGTTGATGCTGCGGTGCCGGTGGATTAATGCGGGGTAACTCCGATGCTCGAGCTTGGTGTTTTGTTTATATAGCTGGAAGGTTGGTTGGGTTGGATTGGGGGTTGACTTGCTTCTTCTCATCGATTTATATTGTTGGGATGATTTATGTATGATTTTTGTGTGGTTTTGTTTGATAAGGATCTGAATTTGAGAAATTTATGAGATAGTTTTTAACGTCAATTTTCTCGTTTCTTGATATAATAAATAAGTCAAGTCAAGTAACCTGATAACATAACTTATCCCAACCCAACAATCTTCACCCACAACACATCCCCTCACACCCCCATACCAGGATGCCTCCTCAAGCGTTCCAAATCTCCATCCCAGAGGAGAAAATCGAGCTTCTCAAAACCAAACTATCGCTCGCGGAGTTTCCCGACGAACTCCCCAATGCAGAATGGGAGTTGGGGGTTCCGTTGTCGGCGATGAAGCGGCTGACGAAAGCGTGGGAGAAGTGGGATTGGAGACGTGCGGAAGAGAAACTTAATAGGGGGTTGGAGGGAATGCAGTTTACCACGGGGATTGGGGTCGAGGGGTTTGGAGAGTTGGATGTGCATTTTGTGTGGAAGAGGAGTGAGGTGATGGGTGCGGTGCCGTTGCTTTTTGTGCATGGGTGTGGGTTTTTATTTTTATTTTTTGGGGAGGTTTCGATGAGTGTTGAAGATTTGGTCGAAAAAGAGGGAGAAATAAGTGCTAATCTTTGATGAATTGTTAGGGCCGGGATCATTTTTGGAAGTTCTTCATCTTCTTCCGCTTCTTCAACAACCGGGAGGTCCGGCATTTCATATTGTTGCCCCTTCGCTTCCTAATTATGGATTTAGTGAAGGGGTGAAGAAACGTGGATTTGCTCTAGCTCAGTATGCGGAAACTTGTCATAAGTTGATGCTTCATTTGGGTTATGATGAGTATGTGACCCAAGGTGGCGATTGGGGTATGTATATCACCAGAGCTATTGGGAAATTGTATCCTAAACATGTAAGTTTCCTATGTCCGTTCCAGAGCTTCTTCAATCATCACATGTAGCTATGTAGGTATTAATATTATTTATACAGTGCAAAGCAAGTCATATCAACATGGTTCGTGGCAAATCCCCCGCCTTCACCCAAAATCCTCTCCTAGCTCTGCAACACGCATCAATTCCGTATTCGCAAACCGAGCGCGAGGGATTTGCTCGTACCCGCTGGTTTGAAGACGAAGGCCGAGGGTACTTTAAGGAACAATCCACGAAACCGCAAACGCTAGCCTACGCACTCCACGACTCCCCCGTCGCATTACTCGCGTGGATCTATGAGAAACTCCACGATTGGACCGATGCATATCCCTGGACCGACGATGAAATCTTCACCTGGGTATCCATCTATCAATTTTCGCGCGCGGGTCCGGGGGCCGCCCTTAGGATTTATTATGAAGTCGTGCATACGACGCCGGGAAAGGGGAGAGTGACGAGAGATGAGGTGGAGAGTTATATTGGAAATGTGAAATTGGGATTGTCGTTTAATCCGAAGGAGTTGGCTGTATTGCCCAAGACGTGGGGGAGAACGCTCGGAAATGTCGTGTTTGAGAGTGATAATTTGGGGGAGGGCGGTGGGCATTTTTATGCGCACGAGAGGCCGGATTTGTTGGCGAGGGATTTGAGAAAGATGTTTGGGAGGGGAGGAGGGGCGTTTGGGGTTGTGAGGGGGAGGAATGGGTATGATGGGAAGGATAGGGCGAGGTTGTGAGTGGGTATGATTGAGGATTGGAGGTGAAAGGAGAGCGAATTGGAGATGAGAATGATGTGGGCTGGATATGTATATTCCATGGCTCGGAAGGAATAGCTTTTATTTTGCGAGGCTTTGATATGTAACATGTAAAAATTGCTTGCTACACGTACACTTCTTGAAAGTCAATCGGTGAAATAAGTTATAAGAGATAAATTTCTAGTTGCTAATGGAACACGGAATATACAGTAGGTATGATCCATCAACAAGGCTAATTCTATACAGCAGAAATATTCACTGACAAGAAAAGTTGTTTATGTATTCTTACAGTGTATTTCCTACCTCCCGGTGATCTCCAAAGAAGACGTGAGCTTAACGAGATGTTTTCTCAAGGGTCCTCGAAATTGAGTTATAAGATTATGATATAATTATATCGAGATTGGATTTGGGTACTGTGTTACTATGTGTATGATTGATAGTTGAAGAATCTATTTCGGGTAACAAGAAGGAAAGGAAAGAAAGGAATGAATATAATCATAAGGTACTGATTTGAAATCATGTTTTTTTGAATAAGGTTATCCGATTGTTCGGTTTACTTACATGCTAAGTTATATAATACCTTATAGAGGAGTAGTAAGCACAACCCCCAACCCAATCGTTCTCCTCCGTAAGGTTCCTCTAGGAATAACAAGTAGAAGTAGAGAAAACTTTAACAGAACTCCTAATCTCCATGCTGACAGAGCAACCTCCATACAAATACAATGCCATTTAATTGATTTGATATGATATGATATGATATGGCGTGCTCATCCGGATTCTTGATATGCTGAGCTCCTCACACCGAGCTATCTATCCTATGCTCTCTCTGATGGGGAGTATAAATTGTCAGATGCGAAATGCGAGATGCGAGATGCGTTCTCTCTTCTCTTATCTCGTTGTATCTTTTTCGAGTATAAGGTACTCGAGAAGATGATGGAATGTCATTCTGTCTCATTTGATAGAATCTCCGGATATGATTGACGCTTGTGTTTGTATTTGTGTTTGCATCTGTGTAACCGGAGTGAGAAGTGATATATCTCACCGATTCCATTGCTTCGTGCGAACAGGAAGGAAGGAGTGGAGTTGGTCATTCGCAAGCTTACTGTGAGGTTGCCATATCTTGGTTACTTACCACGCAAGCGGTTTTACGAGGATAGAGGTGAGATGGAACAGCATGTCGACGGGGAGTTTTCACATACATACGCATTCATGTGGTATTTGTCTTCTCACCTCACCTAGCTAGGTAGTGAGGGAGGTAAGACCGACGAGACGGATGGAGAAGACACCTCACATGCACTTCTCGGGATACGTATCCAGATTCTATCTAGAGGAACACGAATTCTAGCATGAAGAAAGAAAAAAATTAGACTCGGGCGCGGACGATATCGAGGTCCGAGATACTGGATGTGTGTGATGTGTTACGATCTTCTTTTCTCCACATTCGGTCGTTGGGAACGCGGGAGGGTCTGTGTTTGCTGGAGATGGTGATGGAGATGGGGACTTGGGAAAGCCATTTTTTCTTTCTGATTTCTAATCCGGTGTGCTTGGGCGCGCTGGTTTGGGCGGCGCTTTTTTGAGTTGGCTTTATATTGAGAGGTGCTTTCCTGTTTTGTTAATGCGGAGGTAAAGTTAATCGATCGAGTACCAGTAGCGTAAAGTATCAGTTCGAGCGATCTGCAATTTTTGTTGTTTTTAAGGAGAAGATTTATTCATACAACACCAAACAACACACCTCGCAAACAGAGAAAATCAATCAGAAAAGATGGTTACCATTACCCTCGATGCCGATTACGGGTATGTATAACCCTCATCCTCCAACCCACCCCAACTAACCCGGCCCCTCCCTCGCAGCTACGTCATCCTCGCCGCAACCTCGACCTTCTTCCTCAACTTCCTCCACGGCATCAACACCGGCAGCTATCGCAAAGCGGCCAAACTCGACTATCCAGCCGCCTACGCACCCTCCTCCCGCACCGATGCCGCCGCACACCAATTCAACTGCGCGCAGCGCGCGCATGCGAATTTCACGGAGAATCACTCGGTGGCTGTGGCCGCGCTTTTGGTGTCCGGTCTGCAGTTCCCGCGGTCGGCGGCCCTGTTGGGCGCGGCTTGGTCGGTTAGTAGATGGGTGTATATGAAGGGGTATAGTTCGGGAGCGGAGGGCGGAAAGGGGAGATATAAGGGGATTTATTGGTTGTTGTTTCATCTGGGTTTGATTGGGTTGTCGGGGTATGTGGGGGTGAAGATGGTTTTGGATGGGAGGGAATGAGAAAGTGGATGCAGAGGAGAGGCATAAATTGTCGCAGGGATTTTGGGAGATACCGGCATAATAGTCTGGTATTGAGGAACGGCGGTTTGCTGAAGGGAAACTTGGGATTCAAACGCTCTTGTACGACTAGTGCGCAGTTGATTTGATGTTGAAATTGCCTTCTTGAAACTCCTGGAGTAGTCTAGTCTAGTCCGTCTCCTACTGTAGAAATCGCTTGAGTGGTCTTCTTGATACCTACATACCTCAATACTACCTTAATACAACTCTGCAAATATATAGCTACGCGCTGATGAAGAAGATGATAAATACTACTACATAGGTACCTACCAACATAGTTACCGTCAATTTTAACATAGTTACCAATCCTTCTACTTCTATTCTCCCATATAACTACATATGCGATCTTTGAGATACAATATCACCTCACCTTACCTACCTTTTTACAATCAGTCGACTTCTCTATAGTATTGATATGTATATATATAGTATTACATTTACCAATCAATCGACTTCTCCAAATATTGATATGTATATATATATATATAGTATTAAATTTACAATCAACAACAAACTAGCTCATTCATCTTTATAATTTTGAATATTGTTTTTAGGGATTTAACAAGTTTTGTATATATATACACATATATACATATATATGTCCTTCTCTCAATCCCCCTCCCTCTGATTCCCACTCTTTAATTCCCGTCTTTCTCATCTTTTTTCTTTTCCAAAAAAAGGAAAAAGAAAAAGAAAAAGAGGTTGTGAGATATATATAGTGGAGTGAGGATTTGGTATCTTGGGAGACTGGAGACTGGAGATTGGAAACTGGAGATTGGAAACTGGAGATTGGAAACTGGAGATTGGAAACTGGAGATTGGGTATTGGATTTAGTGTGGTGCACTTCGAACATTTTGTTGGGAGAGCTCAGGGGCAGAGTAGGTGTAGATTGAAGCAAAATAAGTTAATTAATGGAGTAATCTGAGGAGTTCAGGGGGAAACATCGTTCAAGTGTGTTTTATGCTCAGTACTTTTTATAGTGATATTATTATAAAGAAGTTATTCGAGTCTAACCTTTCATCGTCTTTCTTCTACCTTCTATTATATCATCATCTATATATCTCCCTCTTCATCTCTAAATCAATATCTCTACAACCCAACCAACCCCCTAATAATCTCTACTACCGGTGGCACAGAAGTTAACGCCAACATCACAATCCCGAAAAGACTCATACTCAGACTACTCAGCGCTGCAGCTCTTGGATCACTAACTAATAATAATGCAGTAGCTATTGCGCTAGCATTTCCACCCATGGCGACTCCAATGGTTATGTAATCATCAGGGCGGATTTTGAGCAGAGTAAGAAGGCGTTGACCGATTAGAACACCGAGGATACCAGACATGATGGCCAGCGCGGCGGCTACGTTGGTATTTCCGCCACTTGGGAGAGGAAGAAGGTTAGTTTGTGTTTGGGTAGATTTGTAAGATCAGGAAAGAACTTAGTGTACTTACAGATTATTAGCGGCAGGGGTAGCGAGGGCGAGGGTCAAGGAACGCACGGAGAATGAAAGAGAAATTGAAGGGGATATACCCAGAGAGCAACAAAGAGGGGGATAACCGAATAGCGAACCGACAGCGAGAACAACACTAGGAATTGTGATAGGGATGAAATGTGATTTTAATTCATGGCGGTATTGGAACATGGGGAGGGCGAGGGAGACGATGGAGGCGTCAAGGACGCTATTACTATATTGGTGAAGGTGTTTAGTTAGAATTCCATATTGTGTGTGAATTAGACGCGCATTGCGAGATGGCAGTACTCACAAGATGTCACCAGCACCAGGTAGAGGGAGGTTTCTTTCTCCATCCCAGTAGGCAATATATTTAGTGTTGGTTTTGTAAGCTCCCAAAATCTCATCCAGATTATTGCCTCTGATGAGTCCCAAGATCCAGATACCAAAATAGTGATACCAGATGATAATAGGACAGGGTGGAGGAATTGCTTCCAACGAACTGGAAGAGATTGCGCTGCGAAGTAAGCTAGTACGTTGAAAGTAAGTTGTACTGGCATTGCATAGCCGGTAGCATAGTAAACTGGAATTCCTATGAAAAGAAACATGACGCTATATGTGAGCAGATCTAAGTTCCTGTTAATGAACGCTGCCCATATTTGAGCTCGCGTAAGTGGTAATGGTTCTTGTTGGAGCTGAATGGTACTAGCAATAGTTTCCGGTGGTGGACTATCTGTTTCCGGTGATTCTCTTGGGTCTCTAGTATCTCTAACCACAGCCAGCTCCTGTTCCTGTATGGGACTAACTGTATTGTCTGATGTGAAATTGGTATTACTCGATACTGCGAGAGGGATAGCATCATTCTCGGCGCCCATTTCCTCGGCCCTTTCAGTAATAGCACGCTTGGTCGAACCTACTAAGATTTGCAGACCACGAACTAACCAAGCTGTGACGGCGAACATAACCAAGAACCCAACAACTTCAAATAATCAGTGATAGAATGCTGAACATGGTGTTGTTGTACTCACGGAATACTGCTATGATTTTACCTACTTCCGTAGCAGTGATACTATCACTTAAGGGCAATAGAACGAAACTATCAACCTTTAGCATCAGGCCTCATCTAACTCAAGATGGTGACTCACGATGGCGTGAAGAAGAGATTGACATATCGAAGAGCCCATCCAGCTGGAATATCAATAATCGATACCAAAGCCCTCGTTCTTTGGTGGCCAATAATCAGATCAATTAGATTAAGGATTAAAAATAGCAAAATCAAGCATGCCACAGATGCAGGAAATGAGACTGAACTAAGTCCTATAAGAGCATTGACACCGAAACATGCAAGTAGAATCAGAACAATGCCAAAAGGCACTTGAATCCAAGCTTTCACATTGCGTCTCCATGATAGTCGATATACCTATATCATGTCAACAAAGGAGATTCTAAAAAGCTTGGAGATATCGATACTCACTAACTTGAGAGCTTCAAATCCATCCGAGGTAAATTCTCGCACATTCGGGGTCATTGTGAATGCCTTCAGATGGCTATTCGACTTGTGTATTTGGAACTGAGTCTTCTCATTGCCTATACAGAGGAAGTATCCAAGAAGCTAAAGTCAAAGATAAAAAGTAGAGCACAAAACCTTAGGAAAAATGGAATGTCTTCATCACGACCGACAGTCATAACCGAGTGGGGATCCGGAGAGCTCAATCAAAGCTGCTTATCTTCCACAATCATGACCTATATCGGAGAAAAATATATCTTCATGCCTACCTAGTATCTTTTGTGTGAGATATAATTAACTTAACTATCTGTTTAGTTTTTTTCATACTTACAACTAATCAGTCACGAAAAGTCAAAAGACTCGAAGGATTGAATCCTTAGATAAATGTAGAATTTTGTAAGGTTGATGGAACAAGTCAGACAGTAATAATAAGTCTTACCTTGCTGTTCAATATCAATTTTGTGGGGTAAAATATAAATCTCCAGCATTCACTGCCGGTACAATGTAAACAAACGAATAAAACTTATCGCAAATTCAGTATAAAAATTGACGAAACGCCCCGAGCCTGCATTCAACAATACCTCTTCCAAAAGCCCCGGAACAATGCTTTCTTGAGATCTTGGAATCTTCCTCTTTCTAAATCTGCAATAAAGTCTTGATATTTTCCCAAAGTCCGTAACTAAATCTAGCCTCAAACGCGCATCAAAACCTCTCGAAAGGCTGTGGTACCACGAACTTCGACCATTATGGAAGGCGACAACTTCGAATTTCTTTTGCAGATTCTAGAAGATTATGGCATACCTTTTGACCGAAATGCAATAAAATCTGATTATGCTCGCAGTCCAGCTGCGGTTGAAGCTTGGATTTCAAAATACCTTGGTCCCGAAACACTATTGACCAAGGATGAAGTTGCGTTGTGAGTTGGCGCCGATGTGTTCTGCGAATGATGCTAATTAATGATAGATACGGCGTACTGTCACAATCAGGAGATGCAGACAAAATAGCGAATTCACAAAGCTTATCGAGCATATCCGATTTGAGTGATGAACAACTGCATACCGCTATCGAGGAATTACAGCGATCTACTACCGCGATTGAAAAGCAGAGCGAAGCACTGCGATTGCAACAAAATGCTCTGGCTTTACTCGTCAAGAATAACAAGAAGGTGGGAGTAGCTCGAACCGAAGCAGATGCAAAACAGCTACGGAAATGGGAAGCAGAAAATGGTCAAGTCTCCTCAGTGGTGGAGGAACTGTCTCAAAATCTGATGTATCAGCTATCGGACTTGGAGCAACAGAACAAAATATCACAATCCCATGCTAAACAAGCGGTGGACGAGATCTTCAAAGCAGATGATAGATTATTAGCAAGCTTGCAAAAGCTTGCGGGGGAGCTCGATCCTGGATCTTCAGAAGATCATGATACTATTGCTAGGATACGGGATCTTTGTGCGAGGTATATCAAACATACTGTCGACGGAGTCAGGACCAAGCTTGGTCGGATATATCTTGAAGCTCTTAATAGCAATGCTGGTGCAGATCCCCAAGACGCAAACAAGCAGGAAGTCGCCGAATTACAAGAAGAGCTCGAATCATTATACTCCGAGGTATTACCTGTGGCCCAAATGTCTGCCGAACAGCAATATTTGGAACCAGCTCTACGGGAAATTGCTTCCAAAGGAAATTCGGGTCAAGATCGAGCTTATCAAGCTCTGAAATACGTAGGTTTAGACACATTAACAGCTTGATAGATCTCTAACCAATGAATCAGATGCAAGAATGCCTTAATTTCCTCGTCAAGCGCACAGAGATGTATGCAGAACACATCGAAGAATATCAGTGTCATCAGATGGCCACTAAATTTGCAATAGACACCGGAAAGAAAGAGCTTCAACACCAAGCAGCCTCACAAGCTAGCAAATCCGTTACACGCCAACGACAAAATTCTCTGACACAAGTACAATCCCGTAATAACCGCCGTCGTTCTTCAGTGTTTGAAGAAATGGACGCCGAACAACAATTGCTTCGCAATTTGGGCATCACACTTCCAAACGAAAGCGAGACGGATGATGCGCGGACTGAATTCTTGGAGAAATGTATTCAAGAAAGGGCAGAGAAACTTAAGAGTCACACGGCCAATCTGGAGTTGACAACTGAAACCACCATATCTTCACATGTGCACAATGCCGATGTCACAATGAAACTTCTTTACAATGCCCTTCAAGCTGATTCAATATACGGCGAGGTTCAACTACTTGATCCAGATATTGTATCGTCATTTAACACATTTGAGGAGGAAATCAAGAATTTACAGGAAAATCTTGAAGCCGTGAATCTACAAAGGTTACAACTAAAGAATGTTCATAAAGAGCAGCTGATAAAACGTTGGTCAAGGTGACCATTTGTCTGAGCGAGAAAGAGGGTAACAATAAATATTGTTACCATGCGGGAGTGGATCAAAAGTCGATGCTTGAGGGGATTTTCATCAATATATCAATCAATATCGAAGATTTCTTGAAGACATTGCTTTTAGGTTTCAGATGATAGTGGCAGATGTCACCATCATCACGTGGCTCGAAAATGACGGGATGGTATCTTTTACACACCAAAATTGTGGCCATGCAAAAATTCATCCCGAAATGCAAGGGCAAGCGATACACGTGGCTTACTTATAAGCCTTCTTACATGCATGCATGAGGGAGGCTCATTTCAATATAATCTTCCTCCTTGAACATTATCATCTTTGGCCACTCAGGTCTATCTAAGACACAAATCGAGTCATATATGCGCAGTCATGCACGAGACCTAGCATCGTAGTGTGTAGGAAAATGTTCAAGTATCATAACCTTTAGATCATCAAGGGTACCTGCGTGACACAACCACTAAGAAACCAACAATATGCATGCAATCCTTCATCCTTAACCATCTTGTTGGAATTTCTTTTTCCCCTGGCGGCTGCACTGTGGGAGCTAGATTGTACGACAACCAAGCTTTAGACTCTTATCGCTAGGATTGTGCGACAGATGGTCAACAGTTAGATATTAGACTGGAAAGGGAATTGAAATAGGAATATAAAATTTGGAGATTTGGGTCTGGGTTTGGTTGTGGGTTGTAGTTGATAATTAGTTCGATACGCCAACACAACAGAATCGAACATAACATAACATCGTAAGGCTTAAGGCTTAGTCCAACCAAGCATCTATCACGGATCCTAAAGGAGGCAGTGGGGAGCGTTAAGATATTGATAATAAAACATTAGATGCTTCGATCGGAATTATAGTATCGTGAGTGTAAGATCTTACCTAGATGGGTAATGAATTGATCGAGCTTGATTTGATATAACACAGTAGCTATAGTGATCTGAGCGATCAACCAACTCACTTGATCGAACGGCTCAAGAGTTAATACACACACTAGATTAGCACTCCGTATTTATTGTCGAGGTCTGATAGTTTTGCGGTAGGAGCCATCATTCTAACGATTTTATCATGGCGATGAGCTAAGTTACTTAGACAGGTTAAAGATTTGATGAGTTTGTGGTGGAAAAAGTAGATGAATCCTGTCGTTAGCACGATCAGTGTTAGCTTTCAAAGCGCTTGCTTATATGCGCAGTAGGACGGTTAGGTATGTACTCCAATCTAATGTATCGTACAGTACAGAGTAGCATTATCTTGTGCATGAGACATTACACAAACATCTAAGGGAATTTTGCGGCTCAATACTAGTATAGTATGCTCATGCTCTAAGCCTCCTTTCGTCAATAGATGAATGAGGATATTCCTCGTTGTGTTGTAAGCATGACCTGAAATAGTGGCCCAGCTACTGGTAATTATTTAGTAAATCTTCCTATAATATAAATTGTGGCCAAAATAAGAAATAACTTTACTCAAAGCAGTAGATAACAGGGATATTTGAGAAATAATTGGATGTCTCATTACATCAATAATCCCTTGATTGGATTCTACAGATTGAGAGTTAATCAATCTTCCAATAGTTAGTTATCTTCTTCTTGGTCCGAATATAGGCCATTCTTTCATGAAACGTCTCCTTCTTTGGAATTCATTCTGATAGGATAGAATAAGAAGTACAAGTAAGTAATTACCTTCAATACGCGCGTTTGTGAATTTTACATTTTTACACGTTTACAACCTCTACGACCTTTTACAACCTTGATTATTATAATTAATACTCGCTTCACTCTTGCTTGACCTTCTTTTTCAATGGGATTCGTTTCCATTTGATCGGGATTCTATTTTGGGAAGCTTTTTATTTTCTTGTCTTTTTTTTTCTCTCTCTTGCATCTCTAATATCTACTTTCACATGATTCAGACATTTATGAATTACTCTCTCATATTGTCAAAATAGCAACTGTCACATTCCAATCATTTGAATATCATGACATTTATCACAAACCAAGCTGACAGCATACAACAACAATCTTCATTATTATAACTTTAATGGTTTCATTTCAAGCCTCGATTATTCCCTCACTTGGTAATCTTACAACTTTGCTTGACTATTTGACTCTTATTACTCAGCCCTTTAAGTGGCCGAAGCGCCTTTTTCATTCGCCGCTTTCTTGCTTAGAAAAGAAACCTTTCTTGATTCTTTATTAACAACCCTACTCACTCGTATATAAACTCAACTTCTTCATATCACACTAAATAAAAGCTTTTGGAAAAATGGTTACGCTCCTAATTCCTGTTCCCCGAGACGAGAGTTTCGACCATGCAATGATACTTGCAGTTTAGAGAACTTTCTTTCAAAATAGCCAAAAAAGTGTAATGCGAAGTGGTTGACTTTATCAACTAATATACAATACGCACCCACACCTTTTCTACTAATGACACCAAAACTGTTAAACCAACCCACGCTAAATACACAGTCACCGGCCACTTGTATTGACCTAAAGGACATTATAACATCTTTCCATTAGGCAGTCACACTCCTAGTACAGTCAAAACTACTCAAGTGTTTGGAGAGAATACTTAATTCCTCTATACCCTTCATCTCATCCACGCATCTCTCTCCACATTCTCTCTCTTGTTAAACATATCACTACTTGGGTTTAACCTAATACAACATCCTTCACATTCCTGTCGCTTTGATATACAACTCTATTGCATCCTCTATTCTACGGCAAGGGTTCCTAACGAATAACGAACTATACAATCATACTTATTGTATCTTACAACACACATCTCTCTATATACCTACTCTTCTCTTCAGTCATATAATATACTACAGAAGAACTTGCATACACACACGTATACATACATATACACACACATACATATACACACATACACACACACACATATACATATTATCTTTAGCGAACAAACCTTACTCATCAATTCAAAGAAGTCCCAGACCTAGTGGGGAACTTCTCATTGTTTTGATATCAACTCGATAACACAAGTCAAAGTCAGGTCTCGGAGAACAATCTCTACCTCAGTACATCCGAGCCAAAGTCTCAAAGTTCGCCGTCAGAATGTGCGTGACACACATCCATACCGATCACTACCCCACGCGAACAGTCGAGTTCCATCAAACAATAGTCTGCTCTAATGCAAAAGATGGAATCTCTTGTTCTGCTCACATCACCAACGAACATCCTCCTCGTACTCTTGGCTCCGACGATGATCTTTCTAGTAAAGATTACATCGACCAAGGACTCAAAGGACCTCCTACCTCTAAGCCTTCACCTCACAAATCCACAACCACGAGTACATATCGCTACACTACAGGTGACAAGAAAGACAAATATCCAGGTCGAGAACCTCGTCTTTGTCTTGTAAGAAAGAAGAGTGCTTTAGTTTCAGCTTTCAGACCACGTCGCAAAGATCCCAAAGAACGCATCGTTATTGTTGATGCACCAGAGAGTCCACAAGGTTCTAAGACACTTTCCAAATATGCTCCAGATTCACCCGCTACGGAAGAGTTCCACTCAAAGAATCTTGTAGGAGATGATGGTCATCATCGTCAAGAATCGGCTAACCCAAGACGTAATCCTAAAGGCAGTCTCAATCCTGTTTGCACGGTTGTTGTAGAACAGCATCGAGATAAGAGGGAGCCTAGTAAGGAAAGAGAGAGATCTTTGAAAGAACTCCCAATCATTTTAGCTCCTGAACCCCCCTCGCGCTCACCCAGTCGTGACAGGGCATTGGTAGATATGCGTATTCGTCGTGAGGAAGAGGAGAGGAGGAGGGAGGTTGAGTATCAGAAATCTTTGAGAGATAGAGAACAAGAGCGAGAAAGAGAAACGATCAAAGAAATTGAGCGAAAGAGAGCTAGAGATAGGGAAGAAGAACTTTTTCGAGAAAAGGAAAGAACCCTATCTTCAGAACGTAAAAGAGAAGAAGAGTCAGCAAGAGATAGAGAAAGAAGAAGAAGAGAAGAAGAAGAACTTCGCCGAGCGGATGAGCATGAACAAAAGCGGAGAGAAGAAAGACATAGACGCGAAAGAGAAAGAGAAAGAGCTAAGGAAATAGAAGATAAAGAGAGGGAAGAAAGAATGAGGAAGGCAGAAAAGTCGGAACGGAAAGCAGCGGATGATGCGAGAAGATTGGCGGAACAGGTCAAGGCTTTTGCGAGGGAAGATGAGGAGATTAGAAGGAGACCGGCTGTGCCTAGTAAGGGAAAGGATGCGGAGAGAAGAATTGACTGGAGAGAAGACGCAGCGAGGTGGAGAAAGGAGGATGACGACATGTACGCTAGGTTGAGGGAGAGGCAGGCGATGGATGAGGGGCAGCCATCAGGGCTGGGGAGGGGGGCAAGCTTCTCAGCGAGAGGCGAGGGGGGCAGAGAAGTTTGGGATGAGTTGAAGGAGAGGCAGAAGGGGCCTGAGGAGGGGTACATGCCGAAGAGAAGGACTACAATTGGTGGGGGAAGTGGGAGGAGACGAGGGGAAGAAAGAATTGTTTGGGATGATGGGGAAGGAGGGAGAGGAGGGAGGTGGTGAGCGATGAGAAGGGAATAATTTCTTTTGTTTGGTTAATGACTAATGCTTTACGAATGATTTGAGTATGGGATAAGGGGTGGGAAAGGACGGATAGGACGATACCCGGTCGGATATCCACCGGATATGCACATGAATGCGATGGTTAATGAATTTTTGAATTCTTCTTATGGTTATGTAATGATGGATACTTTCAGGTTATTGGGATAAGACTATGATACCCGGGTAGCTAGCTGTTTAGATAAATGAATCTCTTTAGTCCTCCAGTAATTAAATTCACGTTATTCGAACAATCATCATTTTATGTGATTTACTGTGCTTAATTAAATGGATCATAAACTTAAACCATCTCAACCCAACCCAACCCAACCCAACAGGTCATTCAAGTCACTCAGTGATCACATTGATTTCGGTATGGAGTACGATACAAATGGCTGGATAGTTTTAATTAATGGATCATTAAAATTCACAATAAGAGTTCGAAGTACTCGAAGCCTCGAGGGCAGCTGTACGCACGTGATTAGTGCACGTACGACCCAATTCGTGACAGTCTACTCTCCACTCGCCAAGGCGCCCCAGTTCTCTCACCACTCCATCCACAAAGCTTCTCACCTCCAGTTCCCCCATAAAGAACCCTATCAACCTCAACTCCAGAAATCCACACCGCATAATCCTCCTCTCCCTCTCCAATATCTACAAACAAATTCATTTTTTCCCAAGTACTAATTAGTACTTTGTATCCTATCTTCTGCACCACTGTTCTCCCTCAATCTTTCCGTCGGCACATCAATATCGAGCGACTTCAGCAGCTCTTCAGATTTCCTTTGCATCCGTAGAATCCTCGCCAGGTTTATATCTGGAAAAGCAAGTCCAAATTTGCGGTAAACAGTGGGTCTGGCTCCTCTACCGCAATATCATCGCGTGCTAACGTCACTAATTACATTCCGCAAGCGACTCGGCTTCTCCCATGCTTCTCGCTTGCAAATATATTTTTGAATGTTTTTTGTGTTTCTTTTTCTTCACTCGCGGATACAGCGTCGGAAACGGGAAGTCATTTGGGCGTTGCGCTAATACTGTTTCTGCGCTTTCAAAGTTAGTCGAGCGTCCCCACTTGGAAGAATCCAAATGCAGGATTTGTCGCTTTCGTTATTCTTGCGAGAGCGCGCCTAAATTCTGACATGATAATTGTATTGACACTTGTGCAATCTGCGCGGGCTAGTGCGTGTGGAAACCTGTAAGAGGAATCGCGCGTTTGATCCAGACGAATATTTGGGTCATGTTTTGTTCACTTTCCTTTTCCTCGGTAGCTGGGGCGAGAATAGTCCGCTGTGCAAATCTCAGTGTAAAACTCCTGTAAGAGATTTGCTTCGCGAGTGCAGATGGTGATGAGAGGGATGAATAAATGTATTTGACAATGGAACGAAATCTGGTGTAATAGCCTAGCAGGCGAGATTAATGCGGATTGATTGTGTGCAAAAAACACACGTTTCCTTGATAAGTACAATCATAATCCAGAAATCGTATAAAGTATGATAGATTTCGAAGAACACCGCATCTGCCGTTTTGGTCTGGACAACACAAAGATTGATGGGTGGAGTGAAAAGTGTAGAGGGAGTTGAGCCCAGTGCTAGGCTTGGCGGTTGATAGTCGAGACTTGATCTTCATCTGTTGATTGGGTTGGGATAGTAGTAAAGGTTTCATTGGATATGATTTCTGGTTTTGATACTATCTATCAGGAGGATTCGGTTGTCGGAACCGTGAATACAGTTCTTGGAATTGGATGTCTTGATTGGAGATCTTTCAAAAAGTGCTCAAACGAGTTGTATCGATCTTCTCGCGAGCCTGGAAAGCCAGCCCAAGTGGGTTTATAGAAAGTTCTTCCATATTTGAACCAGCTAGCCAAATGATATTCATGACCTGCAATCACAGGCAACATCTTCTCCACAATATTCTCGGGGTACCTGAGCAGTGAAAGTGCACTCACTTTGGATTCGGGAGATAGGAGTTCTTTCGTCGCATCTTGCTGTTGAGTATTGGCTTTCGATTTTGATGTGAAAATTCGGAAAATTCTACCAAGAGAGTTTGCTTGGAGGATATTGGCAACGCTTAGCGGTCCATCATATCTGCGATAAATGGATGCTACGCGGATTGCAGTCATTGAGTCGATGCCCAAAGAGAAGATATTAATCTGTAATGTCACGGAATTTGCGGGTAGGTTTAAATTGCAACCCCCGCTGGTCGAGAGCTGCGCGGATAACTTCAAGCATTGGCGAAATCGCAACATCGCTGTGATCCTCTGGATTTTCTGTCTTGCTCTTGGCTGTGCTCGCCAGTGGCAGATCTTGTATTTGCTCAGGATAAGTAACAAAACTTCTCTGAGGGGTTTCAAGAATCTCTCTCGGGGCATGATCAAAGATTTTACAGATCAAGTTGAGATCTTCATGGTTGATGCGTTCAGCAGGAGAACCAGCACGAATGATCAACTCATCTGTTCCTTGCTCACTCTCAACATTCAATCCATACTCAGTAGCGTCACCACTATCCTGCATATCGATCACGGTCTAGAGTTTCTCTTTTTGTGGGCCATCCGTCTTTCCGACCGAATAATGCATCAAGCAAAGCACTATCCGTGAACACATTCTCCTATCGCCAGAACTTCTGAATAGTAGGTAGAGAAGCGTATTGATTTTCCTTTCCTTGAACAACCACATCTTGAATGTGCCTCACGTAGTCCTGGTTTCCTAATAAAGGATTACCAAGCGCAACGCGGGAAAAAACGGTGTTGAAAATTAAGCCAAGGATTTGTTCAACCTCGGGAAGGGGCATCGAAAATCCCGATACGACGAGTCCGAAGACGATTCTCGCAGCGTTTGACGAAACAAAATAGAATTTTGGCATAAGCAAGTAGAGCAGCGGATTGCAACTTTATGCACATCTATTGGCAGCGCTGAAGGATCACGGAAACGGGCTTTTGGATAGTTGTATGGGCAGGCGAGGTGGTTTTTGCAGGAGTGGTGGAGGATGGTAGGGGGATGCTTTGGTAATTGTTCAATCTGTTGAGCCAGAACTCGACGCTCTTTCCTTGTCGCGCGTTGATGGGGTTTGCAGCTTCGGTAAAGGGAATCATGGGGTTCGATATGCTTTGTGGGTTTGCTGTTGCACAGAGATTCGAAAATGAGAGGTATTGAACGCCCATTATGTAGACTGTGATGGATTGAAACGATTAGTATTTTTATGATAGACGAACTCAAAATTTGTTACCTGAGTGGGGTTTGGGAGAAAGATTCTGGAGTGGGGAAACTGGCTTTTTCGACAATTTCTCCGATGCTTTGGTCGAGCTATCCAGATGCTTGCTCTTCTATCTACTGTATGTTTGGCTTCTCATGTACAGCCGCCAACCATGAATTAGCTGATTTCTAGAAAATTGAAACGATGAAACGTGGTTCGAAGGATATCATGCGCTCCCATCCTGAAGAACATGTTTTCTTCAAACGAGCGATATCAATATTTGCAGATATTTTGACAGCAGGATGATGAAGGTAGAGCTTCCTCCCCCCATTCGCAACTGTTTGAATCAGGATACGGGTTTGCAGAGGTCTGGAAGCATAAATATCGGTGATCTTGTCATGCTTTGTCAAATAATGGGATGTTTGCTCCGTGCTGATCTGACGAATTCGTCGTCTTGACTACAGAATGCTTCACTGTGGATTGGGTCTTGTTCTTGTCCTTGCTCTTGCTAGTGATAGCGCGAGCTAATGCTGCAATACTTGGATGTCTTCCCATACCTGAAGACGAAACTGCGAGGCCGACGCGGCGACGTTCCTTGGCAATGGCGGAGTCGAGGCCGAAATGAAAGGAAGTGCTATTTCTAGAGACGTCGTCGCATGCATAGTCGCGCAGTTTGGGTAAGACAGTCTTGATGGTCTGCTCCTATGGGTATAGCTTCACCATTGTCAAAGACTTCGGAGGATACTGTGCGGTTATAATTAGATTGGATACCAAGAGTTTTGGTTGAGATATTGTCATTCTGGGATATGGTGTCGATAAGCAATCGATCATTGCGAGAAGCTTGTTGATTTTAGACGTAGCCAAACTCGGAGGTGTATTCAGCACGGATAATCAGATCATTAGATGGATGTCTAGCTTCAAACTCGACCGCAAATGGATAATTGTGTGGCATTTAACATACCCTGATAGCGCATCAAGATATCTTGCATTAAGAGAGTTAAAGTCTTCGCATAGTATAGTGTGTGATGCATGGAAATCAAGAGAATGGATTTCGAAGCTCCTTCTGTAAAGACATTGAGTCGTATTAATGGCGTATTCTCAATATTTTGCATAATGTCTAAAGAAATCGTCTCTTGCATCTTGGCTGGGGTGCAATTTCTGCCGGATTTGGAGTAGACGTGTTCTGACCATGGCATGTCAAAAGATTCATTGTTGAGTACAACTTTCAAGATGTCATCATTGGTTTGGCAGAAGCAGATCCTCAAGATTTCGTTGGCGGCTGCGCAGGATTTCCAAGTCTGTAATAGTTTCCCAAAATGATATCAGAAGCCAGCTCAGAAGTGATGTGATTCACATATACAGCGCCGGCTTCTTTGTTCAATGATCGAGCAACAACAGCTTAATGAACGGGTAAGCAAGACCGGACAGTTTCAACGTTCATCTCGGACTTTTTGCCCATGAAACTCCCTCGGAAGGCAGCTTCGGCACCGAGCAAGTTTCTTCTGTTGGACTATCTGTTCAGGTGTACTATCTGAGCGTGATAACAAGGTCAATTCTTCAACCGTGCAGATACTAAGAAGATCGGCAGCACCGCATGTGTATCCAGCCTTCCTCATCAATGTTGGAGACTGATGGCTACCAAGCTATCGACACCAACCTCGAAGATGTTGGTCGAGGGAGTGAACTCTGCAGAGGTAACTGGCACCACACTATAAGTATCTCAACTACCGCAAGTTCTTGCTCGTCCAAGTCACGGACTGTGATAGTTTTCCTTCCACCTGTTTGTCCTTTCTGGGCAGATAACAAGTGATTTAGTGGTATTGGAGCAAAAGGAGCTTTGGGTTGCTTCACATCTGCTTTGCCAGACATAGCAGCGAGAGGCAAGAAGTTGATTGGAATAACCACATCCGGAACCATGTAACCAGTAAGTCTGTCTCTACAGTCGGCACGAATGCTGATGTTTATTTGCTCGAAAGTTATCCAACATTTGACCCTTCCCATCTTTTTCAATAGCTTTGGCGTTATTAACAACGAACTAAACCAATTGAATTCTGGAAAGCTTCGGGTGTTTGGTAATGAGAGAAGACACATTACTTCCAGCTGATAACAACGCTCGCACTTATTCGGAAACTTTGCCCAATTCAAGAAGCTGACCACGAATCTTGGTTTGGTCGTCTGGGGGGTCGAAAATCTCTATCGCATCGTCGGGCATCAATCTGGCCTATCTCTCGTTCAATAAATTCTAGAGCCATGGAAATACTCCACAAATGCGCCCGTATCACGATTGTGATAACCAATACCGACGAGACTTCCTGTCAAGCAAAAGTGAGAGTGCCAGGAATGAGCACATGGGCAACAGTGTCTCCTAGAGGTCATCCTACACTTCTCATAATTGCTTTTGAGTTCACAATTGCAGACGAGCACAACTAATCATAGCTTTGGTAGGACAATACGCATTGGTCAACGTAAGACCATCTGAATCACCCCATGTTTCAAGCGTTCGTTGAGAATTCTTCTCACCGCCCACATCCAAGTACTTCAGCAAAGGAACATCGCTGGGTATCAAACCACTATAGATTCTATACTTAATAGACTAGATGCTATAGAATGTAAAAGTATAGTAGGGTTGAATTTTAGGGAATGAAAGTAGTTTACCGTATAATGTTTTGATATAGAACATATAATGTACTATGTAGTATGATAATAAGACTGATTATAGATCAATATACTTGAATCAGATCTTATCAAGTGATTCCCCTTTAGTCTATTCGGCTAGCTCTCTTAATCTCTCCCCTCTACTTACTCATATTACTCAAAAATGTCTATTATTAGTACCAATACCCTGAGAGTCTAAAGTATAAGCTTTAAGTCATAGACTTTGGATTGTTCGACTCTCAAAGCTCATAGTCACCTATAGTTTCCATTGTACTATTTTCCTACAAACCCAACAATGAATGGGACACGCTCTGAAAATATTCTGCTTGCTACTTACAAAGAAAGCTATTTGTTAGTAATGAATCAAATCTGATTATTTTTTTATATCGACTAAGAATCTGTATGGTGTGAAGGAAAACAGCGACACCACCGATTGAATCAACAGCTTGTTGGACATACATAGTAGTATCCCTGAATCATCACATATAGTAATGTATATTGAGTTTTTATCGTCGCTCTGACAGAGCTATGGAAGCGAATGCGACGAACGGACAAATCATTCCGCTATCAGTATTTTCATCTATCAATTTGACAAGAGTTGCGTTGCAGCATACCGGATCTGTACACTAGAGAAAGGCATTCTCAAAGTGGTAGGACTTCTGTCCTTCCTGGCTTTTCGCCAATCATACCAATAGGTCATGAAGCGATCAAATTGCATCTGTCTTCCAATATGTCTGCAGAGACTGAAGCATTGGTATCGTTAGTAATACAACCGATGGATCAAAATCAATGAATTGATGATTGCGGCTCCAAAATAAGCTGAGTTTTGATTACCACAATAGCCGCTCGGAACTGCCATATCCCAACTCTAGACTATTGACCGATAGGAAAAGAAGACTCAATGACGAGTCATAACCACTAGCAACTCCAGAGAGAGGCAATCCCATAACATATACATCGAAGTTCAAACTCGGCTATATGAAAATATATTACTGTAAGATTACAAGCGAAATATATATACATCCCAACGCAGAAACCCACCACGACCGACCCAAAATTCAACAAACTAATACCTTACCATCTAATAACATAGAAGCGTAATCTAATCCCCCACGAAACTGTGGCCTTATGAACATCATATATATATATCCCAAATGAAGCATCAGCTCTGTGATAGCACATACACAATACGAATACCCAACACACGGCAAAACTAACTTATAATATGATAAACTTCAGAGGAAAATAGTTTTTCCCCAAGGCGTGTCTGCTAAATTTCTAGAATGAGACTGCTAATCCCAGGTGAATTAATCTCGGCAATCGTACTATCGTAGTAGCTCTATAGTGTGCGTTTCTAGCCAGAAGATTCCCAATGAACGAAACCAATAAACCACGTCAAAAAATAAAAATAATAATCAGAGTTAAAATCAAATAAAATACGTCTAGACCCCCCATCCCATCTACCTTTAATGATTTCAAAAAGAAATAGAAAGATACATGCACACACACCATCCTCCACGACTCGCGAGGGAAAAAATTCATTCAATCTGTATATATATATTCTATAACTTTTTCCTCAAGCCCGAGTTTCGAAGATCTCAAATATAAATAAGATGAGATGACAATATAATATATTCCATCGAATATTCCAATGAGAGATGATATCAAATCGCACTCACTATAATAGAAACATTACTTCTCACCGTTTTCTAGGTATAATAAATCGAGAGAAAAGAAGAGAAAAGATAAGATTCGGCTGATCAAGGACATACTCGCTAATTAAGGGGTAATGGTGTATAAAATATATGAGTCAGAATTGCTTATATATCAAGATAACTTTATTGCTTAATATTAATGACTATTTTTATTATTATTACTTCTGGTAAGGGAATACTCGGATAGGAAATGTGTTTTTTATTCTTTTCCGAGGGCTTCTCGAGAGTATGAATTTATTACGAATACAAAAGAAGGGGTTACTTGTATCCCAACAACAATGCCCCTTTATATTTCACTTATAGCGTATTTCAAGATCACATGAAAATCATTACTCGGAAAGAAATAACAACAAACAATCCCACAACCAATAAAAATATATTCATTAATCATAAACTGTCCTTCCCTAGACACAGTATCCTCCATCTAACCCTCAAACTTTTATCTCCTAATCTAAACCACCTCATCAGCTGCCACACTCTCATAAGCCCCACCCTCATCCCCACCCCTTCTCATCTCCATTCTCGAAGGCGCCTCATACATCTTCGTATAATTAACAACCTGGCCTCCTAACATCGCCGCACCATTTTCTCTCTTCCCAAAAATCGGCGCAGGATCACACCAGAAATCTTTACAATTTCGAATGCAGCCACGGGAAAAGGGATTTTGGGGTGCCCGACGTCGGTTTTTGCTTCCTTCGTAGCCATGGAACGCGGTTTCGACAAATGTGTCAACGCCAAGGATTTTCTTCCATTGTGCGAAACAGCCGGCTTTGTGAGCGTGATGGTGTCCGTGGCCACCTGGTGCGTGTGTTGGTGGTAGAGCGGGATCGGGACCAAGACCGGTGATTCCGACTTGGCCACCCGATCTTGATGTAGCGCCCGTGGTGAGAGCATTGGTAATGGCCTGGGAAGCTTTGCCTTCGGCATGTGTGCCGCGCATGTTCTCCCAAGTGGTCATGGCTCTTGAGATCTGGATCAATTGGACGAATAGTAACATAGTAACCCATGTCAGTTGCAAGATTGCCCATAACACTAACACTATAGTGTAAGAATCTGAATTAACGATTCCACAAAGTGTAGGCGAAAGAAAGTTGCACTCCTGCTCGCCTTTCCCCACAAAGCCTTCGAAGTCTTGATTTCAATTAGCAATAATTTCAGAAAACAAAAATAGATTGACACTTACATCCGATAGCAACTCTGACTAATAAGATAATTCCAAGTTCCAAGCAAACGAGATAGAGGAAGAAATGTCTATGGTTGTTGACACCAACACAGTTGTTGATCCAGGGACAATGACTAAGTGACCATGTTAGCAAATCTTTTGAAAACAAATGAAGGGGGAAAATATGCTTACTGGTCATGCTTCGCTACGCATCGATTGCATCTCCTACAATGCTTACTTCTTAATGGTTGGCGAACCATGCAATGAACACAGAAATTTTGCTCGTCAAACTTCCATACACTCAATAATTCATCAATTACAGCTTTTTGCTGGGTTAAACCACCCAATTTTGGAACATGACCTGGCTCGTAGACCATTGAACAAAAGTAAAAGTATCCAGTAAGACTGTAAAAGGTGAAAAATAACAGGTTAGAGAGCGGATAAGTCCCATAGGTAGCTAAAGCTGTCAGTATAGATTCTCATAGGAAAATAGATTCTTGATTACAAACCTGGTAACAGAGTTGTCAACCATCTTACACCAACCCAAAACAGTGTAGCAGCAAAGATTCCTGCAAGCCAGGGCTAAATTAAAACCATTAGTATCGCTCTTGCAACCAATGTAGTAGGGTCTTTTTAGGCATACCGTTTTATGTAAATGTTTCATATCTGAAGGCGCATACTCTAATAGCTGCTGGGCCAACCATTGTAGTGAATACCCAAAAAACAATGCCATAGGTACACCGATAAATACTACCATTTGACTACTGATCATAATCATAATCCAAAGAATTAGGAAAGGCCATAAAAAGAAGAATTTGTTCATGAATGCGCGTTTATCCTTCAACAACCACGAAGACATGGGGAAGCTGATTAAAACCGGTTTGGCATCCTCGTCGTAGCCGCATTCTGTCAGAGCCTTATGCCAAATCCTCTCCGTCTTCATCTCCTGAGCTGTGATAGCTGGGGTTTTGCCAGTCGAGGTTTCAGCAAATCTATCCGTTCCGTACTCAATTAACTTTTGTATGCATCCCTGAGATCCCTTCACCAACGCCCAATGCAGTGCGGTAAATCCAGTTTCGTCCGTCGCATGAACATCGGCACCCCATCTTAAGAACAAATCGACGCAACTTGGTAATCCTTTATACGCCGCCCACATTAAACAAGTATGTTTTTGGCTATCGAGCACGTCGACATTTATGTTCTGATGTAGAAGGAGAACGAGTAGGAAGATGTTTCCTTCGAACGTAGCAAGATGAAGAATATTATATCCTTGGACATCCGTAATTAGAGGATCAGCGCCATTTTCCAGTAATAGGTGAACGATATAATAATGGCATCTCTGAGCAGCCCACATTGCTGGTGTAGCTACAGACTCCCCTCCTTTCTTGTTCACATCTGCGCCTGCTTTCAGAAGATATTGGCACATGGCATACTGATTGTTAATAGCCGCCCACTGTATGAATACATTAGTCAGGGAAATCTTGCACAATGGGAATCGAGTCGCACATGTAAAGGTGTTATGCCCTCACCGTCGCTATACGTAGCATCAAAGGTACCATCGTCGAACAACTTCTCTACCGCTTGAATATCTCCTACCCGAGCGAGCTGCATAATATCCACTGCGGGTTGTTCTGGAGGTGTCATGTCACCAAGCTCTACAAGATTATCGTCACTGAGGGATGGCGCTACGGCATTCGACTTCCCACTTGGCATTATTGGAGCATTTTTCTTTGAGGATTCCGTTCCTGAAGAGGATTTCGAGTCTCCGAGGGCCATCTCAGGACCAGGGAATCGGGATTGAAAGTGTTCGAGATATCGACAGGATGGAATCGGTTATAGTATGGAGGGTATCAAATCGTGAACTTTATGACAACATATACATAATAATGTAGTAAAGCAAAGAAGTCAAGAATAAAAAAGAAAACCAGTGAGGAAAGTATTTATAACTGGCAGAGCTGACGAGTTGTATTCTCGGTGGCTTTTCAATTGAAATTATATTCCTGCTTACATGGACTGAGTGACTGGTAAGCTTTCCTTTCCCAACTAGAGTACATACAAGGCTGAGTATCGGGTTGGTACTTTATTTTAACATCAGACTTGCCTTGTTGTGGAAACGGTGACAGGGGGGCACGGTTGATTTTCTATAGCACAGCTCAGTATGTGGAACACCATAATTAATGCACACATCCGTCACCATAAAATAATAATTTCCATAGCCTTGTCAAAGAAGGGACCGCTGGGAATATCACACCATTATCAAACGGGAAGACTTTCTTTTATATGTACCTCGAGTCTCCGGTACTTTGTGAAAGTCGTTGATTCTCAAGTTTCTTGTCAATAAGGTTCTCTTCTCTTCTCAGTGGTCATGTCTTCTTCACAGGATTGGATTTATACTCTTATGAACCCCTCGCCTTTGGGATTGATCATCACAATTATCCTAGTCCTTTCGATACCAATCTTCCTCCACTCTGTCATCTTTCGCGCAACTGGTTTTACATCTTTACCCTCGATTCTATTAGTTGGACCAAGCGGCTCAGGGAAAACGGCACTTCTTACTCTTGTAAGTAATTCAACAGAAAATACATTTGTCGCATGAGGTAAGTAGCCATTACGAACACTGATAGTTGATATTAGTTCGAACGAGAGAACAAGCCTGCCACTACTCATACTTCTCAAACAATCTCATCTGCTGAATGTTCCCTACCGGTTGATGCAGTAGCTGCCTCGAATAAATATCGATCAGTTAATGACCCTACCAATCAAGTCCATAAGAAATTCCTCTTAATTGATACTCCTGGGCATGGAAAACTGCGACACCATGCCTTTGAACAGCTTACAACTTCTCCAAATCTTCGAGGTGTAATATATCAAGTCGATGCTACTACATTGGGAGCTGGAGATGAAGGTCTAAGAGAGGCTGCTGATTATCTACACGATCTACTCCTCCTGATGCAAAAGCTCATGGATGGAAAAATTACCACAAAGGCACCTAAAGAACTAGCCATACTCATCGCTGCCAACAAGATGGATCTCTTCACTGCTCTCCCAGCCGCGTTGGTAAAAAGTAGTCTCGAAAGAGAAATTACCAAAGTTAGAGTCTCGCGATCGAAAGGTTTACTTGATTCAGGAATGTCTACAGAGGAGGATGAAGATAAAGATGAATGGCTTGGAGAAATGGGTTCTACCGACTTCAAATTTTCACAAATGGAGGAGTTCAACATATCTGTTGAAGTAGCTGGCGGTAATGTAATTGGATCTGATGGTGGATCAGTTGATGCTTGGTGGAGGTGGGTAGCCAACAGATTATAAGCGAATGAAGCTGTTTCCGCATTTCACATTTCAGGACTTATCTAATACCCCCTATGGACCTCATTTATACGAGTTCATGAATGTGAATAGCTCATCACATTAATTGGTATAAAAAAGCTTCATTTCTAAGTATTTTCAATCTTAATTCAATGAATTGGAGATGTCTCAACTACAAGGTGCTTTATGAAGGGGCTTAGCTAAGCTCTAGCAGTTGTCGTCACATTACATGATTCACCATGAATTAAGCTAGCAGTTCGCATTCTTTGTAACGTCATTTCACAATACAATAAAATTCAATTGAATCAATTCATCCCAAAATTATCCGCAATGGAAATACTTTTTCCTTCAATATACTTTCTCTATTTCAATTTTTCCATTCTTTCCCTAAGAGACAACTTAATGACTGGTTGTTCTGGTCCTTCACTTGACTGTCGTACTCGAGAACGAGCATTAAACTATAAATGGTCAAGACTGCCACAGATTTACAAAACATACTCGAACCTTTTAATCAACCACAATTCATAACAATGACCTCATCACTTCAATTTCCTCCAACCTATGTTTTTAAATTTCTCCTTAGCGATAAAGAGATAAAAGACCTGGAAGATGGATTGGATGAATTCGGTGCTTTACGGTATACAATTGAAGAAGCCGAAGTGGGACTTACGAGAATTCCTACGAAGGCGAGAGTGGAATTTGAGTTGAGGAAGTTGAAATTTACGACGGTTGATGTCACGGATATCGAGGAGAAGAGAGAGGGGTTGGAGGTAGTGGATTCGGGAGTGAAGGAAGAGTTGCAGAGGAAGAGAAAGGTTGGAAGTGGGAAGAGGGAGCGGAGAAGTACGTTGAATGATGATGGGAATGAGGTTATTGAGCTTAGTTCTGATGATGATGAGACAGAGGATGAAGATGAAGATGAAGATGAGGATGAGGATGAGGAGGATGAGAAATGGGAAATGGCTAGGAAAAAGTTGAAGTCAGCTGATGGGACAAGTTCTCCTGCTCCTATTGGAAGCGGTTATGGACGAAATATTGTCAAAACCCATGACAGGATCAAAGTTTCGGATGATTTCAATGTCCATAATACCTTCAAAGTTGTGAATATTGGCTGGTACTTTGATTCAATCAGAGAAGGAATCTTGCTGCCAACAGATAATTACCTAATATACGAAGGACGACGAGTAATGGAACCACCAAAATATCTGTCCTCAGATCTCCTAGCTCGCGCAGCAGTCGATTCTGGGGGCTCCCCTAACCACAAATACGCTCCCAATCATCGACAGCAACAATCAAGCAAACCACTAACCCGACCTACTCTCCTCGCACAAACCACCTCCGAACACGACGACCCTTCTTATTTTCCCCCATTGCCAGAGTACCTCAAAACGATCTACTCTTGCGAGAGACCCACGCCCCTAACCTCTCCCAACGATGACTTCATCGACCAACTGAAAACCATCAAACTCAAACGTCTTCTAGACGGCGACCCCATCGGCGTTCGCGCCTATAGTACTTCCATCGCCTCTATAGCAGCCTATCCCTATGCGCTCCGCTCTCCCAACGAAATAATCCGTCTCCCCGGCTGCGACCAAAAAATCGCCAATCTCTTCCACCAATTCACCAACACCGGAACCATCCCCGAAGTCCTCGAATTCGAGAGTAATCCACGCATGCAAGTTTTGCAAACCTTCTACAACATCTGGGGCGTAGCAGACATCACCGCGCGCGATTTCCACGATCGCAGAAACTGGCGAGATCTCGATGATATCGTCGTAGAAGGCTGGGACGATCTGAAACCCGTGCAGAAAATCGGAGTCAAATACTACGAGGAATTGAATCTGACGATTCCCCGCGCCGAAGTCGAAGCCATTGGCGCGATTGTGCTTTCCGAGGCGCGGGCCATAGATCCCGGGTTTCAGATGGTGACCGTGGGGGGCTATCGGAGGGGAAAGGCGGAAAGCGGGGATGTGGATATCATGCTCACGCATCCGGATGAGCGGCGCACTTTGGGGTTTCTGCCGGAGTTGACGGGGAGATTGGAGGATAAGGGGTGGATTACGCATGTTCTGCTGGAGTCGATGAAGAATAGTGAGAGAGGACAATGGGCTGTAGATTTGAATTGGAAGAAAGATAAAGATAAAGAGAAGCGGTCGGGCTTTGATAGTTTGGATAAGGCGTTGCTGGTGTGGCAGGATATCAATTTTCAGACGAGGGAAGAGGGGGGAGAGAATGGAAAAGGGAAAAATCCAAATCCCCATCGGAGAGTGGATATTATTATTACGCCGTGGAAAACGGCTGGTGTGGCGATTATTGGGTGGTCTGGTGGAACGACGTTTCAGAGGGATTTGAGAAAATACTGTAAGGAGAAGAAGAATTGGAGGTTTGATAGTAGTGGGATTAGGCATAGGGGGACGGGGGAATGGGTTGATTTAGAAGGGGGTGTGGAGATGGAGGGGTCAGCGAGCGGAGATACAGAGGAGGGTGGGAAAAAGGGTGGTGTTATGAAGGGGAGAATGGAGAAAGATATGATTGAGATATTGAGGAGGAAGGAAATGGCTGTTTTTAAGGGTATAGGGCTAGAATGGAGAGAGCCATGGGAGAGATGTACTGGGTAGGTATTGGAATATCCAAGGATAAATTTGTGATGATTGTTGAAAGTAATAAATATCGTTATGATTATCATCCTCTCAACAAACCCATTCTCCAGCAATCGAAAAAAGCAAGAATACATTTTACATCTTGAACCCTACGAACGATACGGCAGAGGGAGAATCATGCATATCGCCAGTTCTAAGAATGCCACAATCGATCGCATCACCCCCTTTTCCATAGCCGCAATTCTTTCACACACACATGGCATAGCTCCATATCAATATAGCCACTTAAACTCTGAAGGTACGAGTGAGTGAGAATGACCGCGCCACATGGAATAAATCGCACATCAAAAGAGCATTTTCCTAATTCTAGACTCTTGGTACTAAGAGAGCTGTGAATTGTCAAATCCGAGCTGGGATATTAAAAGTGTCGTGAGGAGGCTAGACTCAAAAATATTATTTAGTAACTAAATCTGGAATGAGACATTAGATGCGTTGCGAGGTATTTAGACGATCGCATTGTGAGTGCTTGAATCAAAATATTAAAGTATCGGAAAGTGTTTAGATCCACCGATCATCACGTCTGAATTGGTACATTGAAAGAACCGCAGAATACTCAGAATTTTCAGTTGATGATTAATAATTGAAAATGGGGGATGCTACAGCAAGTGGTATTTCTGATTGATCTCAGTTTGCCTAGCTAAACAACAACTCCTGTGAATCATTCAAAGTTTTAACGTTCTTTCCGTCCGTCGCATTAATTTCGAAGTCATATCACGCAAGTCTAAGAAAAGATTAGTCGGTAAAAAACATAAAATATGACAATTGGAAACTAACCTTTCAATCAAATGCAAACCAGAAGCAGTTTCAACCACATGACTAACTTCACCTGGCTTCAAGGCAAAAGCTGCTTCCTCAAACTCCTTTTGCATATCCCCCCGCCCAAAGAAACCAAGATCCCCCATCTTACGGGCAGAGCTACAATCGGATTCGCTAACGGCAAGATCACCCAATGAAGTTGTTCCGGAACGGATATGAGCTTCATGTTGAAGAATTATGCTCATGGCTTCGTCCTTTGTGCGCGTAATTTCAGCCTATGATATAATTAGCTACTTTCCCTCCCACACAATCAGACATTAAGATCTCTTGATTGTTGATTGTGGATTTGGATTGCGTTATTGAGAAAACGAACCTCGCGCCAACTGCTCGGCCTCCTGCTGCCCTTATGTTTCACCAGTAAATGACTAGCTCTAATCTTTCCTTGGTGATCTTCCTGGCCATTGGCACTATCTCCAATCTCCGAGGCGCTGTAATGCTCGGCCATATATGCCTTCAACTTTTCGGTATCAGTGTTTGCGGGAGGCTCCCAGCTTGATATCGTTTGAGCTTCGTTGAAATAGTAGGGAATGTTCTTAGATTTCGAAGTGCGAACTTCCCATCCTGCTGGCAAACCTGCGTCTGTCTATATAAAGAGGTGAGTAAAGCTGGAATAAATCTTATGTTGCTAATTCAAAGAGATCCGTCATTGAACGTAAAGTAACATTTAAACCGCACAGGGAAAACTTTACCATTGTGTAACTATTGTTTATAATTGAATGTGCTACAAATGATTCGAATTTGTGATGAATATGATGAGTCCTCTGGGATGGTATAGATCTTTGCGATTGTACTCTTCTTAATTATTTTTGATTGTATTTGTATTTTTCAAGAGATGAGGCGTAGACGGAGATGCATTTAACTGGAAGGTACTTCATAACTGTATCTTGGTCACAGGATGAATCCAATTAAGCTTAGCGGCAGGCGGGGTTTCCTTTCTTTAGTAACCCACCAAGCAAAGTCGCAACCTCGCAACCAGAACCTTTAAACTCAACCAACGCAGCTTGAGAACTTTCATTGACAAGGATTCCAAAAGAGTTCTAGCCAGCATTATCCACATCGAAATCCACTCAAAGCCATACAGAGTACAGAGTAATCCATCATTCTTCGACATTTCTCAACAACGCGACGCATCGAAAATAATCTTCTTATAATAAAACGTCAAAGAAGAATATTATTATTTCTTCAACGATTACGTGTCGACTTCAACTGGTTCTGGGGGCTGAATAACGACAGTTATCCACGAGGATCAATACGATCTACCTATTGCGACAAGATCAACTCCATATCGAATCGTTCAAAGAAATCTCATCATGGCATCTCCATCATCTAGTACCGGCGAAGAATCCAAAAAGAATGAGGAACAAATCACTTTCAGATTCTGTAGCGAATGGTAAGCTTCTATCGCTTTTTCAAAGGATTTATCGCCTCTGCTAATCATTTTCTAGTTCAAATATGCTGTATCCAAAGGAGGACCCTGATACCCACCGCCTACAATTCGCATGCCGTACTTGTCAATATTCCGAGGAAGCCGTCTCCTCTTGTGTCTTCAGAAATGTTCTTAACAATGCCGTCGGTGAGACTGCAGGTGTTACTCAGGATGTTGGATCCGATCCCACTGTGGGTTTACCTTTATGTCTTTTATGCGGCCATGTGGTCCTTTGTGAGGGAAGGATATCAAGTACACCTGGTGTGGAAAAGCTTTGACAGGGGAAGATTTTATGGGCAGAGTCGTGCGGAATTCTTGGTGGCTGTTGTGGTCTCTTTGAAAACCTCCGCTGACATGTGATTTTTCTTTTGTTCTAGCTTCCACGATCCAATAAGACTTGCCCTGCTTGTAGGAACGAAGACGCGGTATTTTTCCAGTCTCAACAGAGATCTGCAGAAACGGGAATGGTAAGCTACAGCATTTGCGAATACCGTTGGGCTTTGCTAATGGGGGATTTTAGAAACTCTTCTACGTATGCTGCGGGTGCGGTCATATTTTCCAATGATACCCCGGCTTTTGGCTTTTAGGGAAGGCGTTGTTCTTTGGGAAAACAGGCATGTGGAGTCTATGGTATGGATTGGGATACATAAAACAGAATATGGGAGAGAATATATTATTTCATTTTCCAAATTTCCTTTAAAACGCCGGGTTTGCTATGCTACATTGATTTCCTTTTCATACAGAGTGATATCTACAGATGCATAGGTGCTAGTGATAGAATTTTTGACCACTTCATCTTTCTTAACTCTGTGCCAACCACACCTACAAAATGTTAACAAAGAAAACATGTTTGGGATAGTCGATACTACTAACCGTTTAATCTCGTTCCAATGGGTTCTCCAGCTTTGTTAATTAAAACACAAGCGTTATCATCAAATTTGACAACACTTCCATCTGGTCTCTGTAACTTTTTGACCGTCCTAACCACAACTGCATGTCTAATATCTCCTCTTCTAACCTTGTTCGCTGCGGATGTAGAAACACTTGCACCGGGACCAGACTCTGAGAAGTTACGTTGCTTTTGTACGACGACTATAATGCGATCTCCTAGTATACGTCGTTAGAATTGGGAATTGAGGAAAGGGATTTGTGAGGGGCGTTGTGGTGGAGGGGTGATGTAGAGAGGGGTTCCGAACCAATTTTTGCATGCCTCTTCATCTTTAAGACCTTGGCGCATTCTACCACTGCGGCACCAGAGTTGTCGATGCAATTAAGCATCGTCTATATTGTGACAGTTAGCACAATAGAACGTGGTAGGCGCAAAAGCAGGTAAATCAATCATGATATTTTATATGCGCCAGGCACGGTACAAGGAAGGAAAGAAATTGAGTATAAATCAATGAGTGTGTATTTTAGATATACGCAAGAGAAGAAATCATACCTTTAGTTGAATCATCTTATGGACAATACGTGGTGGAGGCGTTGACTTTCGTATTGCTAAAGATTCTCTATATCTCCCTCTCTCTCTCTCTCTCTCTCTCTCTGTGTGTGTATTGTATGGTTATCTATCTCACTCTTGTCATCGTCAAATTATTAGGACACTAGTCTATTTTTGGTATAGGCGATGTTTACCCACGCCTCACAATCCAAGTTTCTATTTCCAGCCTCTTTTATCTATTGTCCTATCTCATCGAGAGAATGGCTAATAGGGGTGAAAAAATATACTTCATCTTCTATTGAAGGTCATCATGTATCTTAAGGAAACGATTATTGATTTCTTTCCTGCTTACTTACTTTCTTTCCTCGTTCTCTTACCGTTTGAAGCATTTCAGCGCTCTCGTTCTCCAATTTTTAATTTCGCATAACATTACTTTTTGAGTTCAGCACATAAGTATCTGCTTCTCTTTCATTCTAGCAAGCCAGTAAAAATTAGAGAGACAGGACGTCCACTTGGAAGAAGTGAATGTATTCAGGTCATAAAAATCAGCTCAGATACGATTTTCGTAGGAGACGAGCCGCTGGAATCATTCATTCAATCTGATATTTCGATTTCTAACAAGCCGTACATCCATACACTCACTTGGATATACAATCTACTCGGGTATTTTCCGCATCTTTCGTACAATACTATCCACTTCTTTTCTTCGGCATAACGATTGGCTTTTTTGTAGCCCAACTTTGGTACAAATTACATATTCACGTATTACTTAAACCGTCACAATGCCTCCAAAAGCAAACGCAACGAAGAAGGAACGGCTTACCCTGGCTCAATTATGGTCATACGATGATATATTAACAGATGCGCTTGTTGATCAGGTAAGTCTCCTTCTACGATGGTCTCAATTATAACTTCTCCTGATACTAGCCGACAGGTTTACTATTGGACCAATATTCGCAAAAATCGCATCGCATACCATTCATCTCGTGGAATTAGAGAGGAAGATGTGACCAAAATCCTTCAAAATTCAGTCATCGTTGAGAAAAATCCCGCAAAAGCAGAAGCACAACTCTTAGCTCTTCCAGGTCTTAAGAAATTTCAGCAAAGTCTCAATTCGGATAAAGAGAAGGAAGATTTTAGGCGTCATCTCAGAAAGTACATCAACATTTATCTACCAGATTGTCCATTCGAAGTCTCGAGCACGAATCGGTATACCGTTGTTACACATGAAGCTGCAATTGTTGCGCGGAGGGAAATTAGAAAAGGAGAGGTAGTCAAATATCTTTCCGGAATTCAGGTTGTTATGACACCTGAGGAGGAGGAACATATAAATCTGCTGCGCAGAGATTTTAGCATTGTCATGTCAAGTCGCAACAAATCTGCATCACTATTTCTTGGACCAGCTCGATTCGCAAATCACGATTGTGGCGCAAATGCTCGTTTGATGACTAGTGGGAGTGCCGGAATGGAGATTATTGCAGTTAGGGATATTGAAATTGGGGAGGAAATTACGGTCACTTACGGGGAGAGCTATTTCGGCGAGGATAATTGCGAATGTCTGTGTAAGACTTGTGAAGACAATCGCGAAAACGGATGGGCCCAGGACGACGATGATAGCAATGAATCTATTCCCAAATTATCAATTGAACAGGAACCATCACTCCCCGAAGTACCCGGTTATAGTCTTAGGCGTAGAAGACGACTCACTTCTACGGTATCTGAATCGCGTTCCGAATCGATGACACCTGATGTCAATCTACGACCACAAGTACGAAAAGTGCCACCAAGGTCAGGTAGATCGGCTTCCTCGGCTCGGCTCGGACGCTCTCCTGCTATGGATTCTCCATCATTAGTCTCGATTCGACCTTTATCTATTGTAGACCAAGATGAAGAAGACAACCTACCATCACCACCAGAATCATCGAAGCGAAGAAGAACTCCTAGTGAGGAAGATGATTCACCAAGCACTCCGAAAAGAACACGACCATCCCAAAATATTGATCGCTTACCATTAGGAGTTCTACATGGAGTGAACGGAAGTGAGATGCTCAGCTCCCCGGAAACAGATTTACTTCAACAGAACCTTCTAGTTGAATGGGAGGAACCAGTAACTCCAGGATTGCCTTCACTGATGATCGATCCTGGAAGATCTCGGCCGTCGAGATCAAGCACACTAAAGCGAAAGAGGGGCTCTGAGGAACCAACAATTTCGCCATCCGACACGACGAAGCGATTGAAGAGCCAGTTCACTGTGAAAGTTGAAGAGTTCACACCTACATCATTTTATGGAAGCAACGGTAATTCCGCCTTACCAAGTTCTGCCTCGGAATCTAGGAGAGCAAGTTTCACATCTTCTCCTTCGGGGGAAGGAACAGGAGAAACAGATGCAACATCAGTCGATGAAGAAGAGACGATTGTGGTGGTAAATGAGAAACCTGTTTCCGTCGACTCTAAACCTAAGCGACAAGGTTATGTCAAGAAGGGAAATCATGGAGGTCGAAGACGAGGACCGTTGTGGGAGAAGGAAAAGCTAGAGAGGGCAAATCAAGCAAATGTTTTTACGCCATCGGATACTCAAAGTGCGAAGAAGGCGCCATCAGAAGCTGTTCTTGTTAGTCCAAATACCAGCAAATCACACCCAGCTTTACAAGATGATGCAGATTCATCTGCATTGTCCGACCTTGGCTCCGACATGGAGATAAACGACTCATCGATGACGATCTCGAAGAAACTTCCGCAACCCAAAATTCGACGACGTCGCAAAGGAGTAGTTGTACCATCAACCAATGATAAGGATCATGCGCCAAAGATACGGATCCCTGGTGACTACGTACTCACCCATGCACTTCTGGCTGAACCAGCATCAGCATGGATCAATTGCAAGATCTGTGAAGAGCCGTTCGTTCAAAAAGATGCATATTTTACGAGATCTTCTTGTCCAAGATGTGAACGCCATAGTAAGTTGTATGGTTACATGTGGCCAAAAACGGATAAAAAGGGTAAACATGACGAGGAGGAAAGAGTTCTGGATCATCGCACTGTTCATCGCTTTATTAAATCTTCGGAAGAAAAAGACATCAGGAGAAAGAGTGGACGTGGAAGTACTGGGAGTAGAGAAGTCACGAAAGAAGCTAGTGCAACTCCGGTGGCATCTGTTAAGAGCAATGAGATAAAGAAATCATCCAAGGCGGGTGGTCTATTAAGGGTGTATGGGAAAAGGAGTGAAAGGACTAGGAGAGATAGATTCACTTTGTAATATATTTGGAGGAAGGATAGAAAGAATAGGGTTGTGATATGATAAAACGACGATGGGAAATGGGGACGGATGTAGGCTTTGGCGGGCTTATTTCTTTCTTGTATTTTATATTGAACTTAAAGATTTGGGGTATGGGTACTAAAACTACTGTGGATAGTGGTTATGGTTTGGTGTTTGGCGATTAGGATTAGGGTCATCAGCGAAAATTACTTATGGAACATAAGTGGACAATGAGAATTGGCTTGTATTATAGAGCTGGATGGAGCGATGAAATTAGTGTACTATAGAGAGGGAGATTCATATGTTCACAAGAGTATTGCGTGCTGAATGCATGGGAATGAATGTAGTTATTTGATACCCTGTTTCTATCATCTTTCTAGCTCTTGTTCAAAGTGCTTACTTTTGATGTTGCTGGTGATGGAATGCGGTGGCGATGATGATGATGCGATGAAGATTGCTCCGAAGCACAACCCGGGTAGTCTTGTAAGCACCCTTTTATCAAGTGAAATGAAATCGTACGTCTTCTTTACAGACTACTCATGACTCATGATAACTGTTTACATATCAAAACCCAAACACTCACTCATCGATATCATCATGTAACCCCGAAGCGGGGCCAGATGATGAAAATCTCATAGATGGATGGAGTAGAGTAATGGCGTCTTTATCTACCCACTCAACTGTGTGTTACCTCACCTGCTATGGTCTCGATCTTTCAAGTATCTTTCGATCTTGTGAAATGGAGGAATTGGAATTGTAGAAGCGAGATGGTGATTTTTCCCTTGGTCTTGGGGGATTCGGAGCTAGGGATGAGTTTCTTGTTCGCTGGCTCGGGTGGGCTCGAATTTCTTATGCGCTGCAGGGATGGCGTGGAGGTGAGTAGAGTGGGGTGTAGATGCAGGGTGCGGGAGATGGGTAATGGGGAGCTGGAGATTGGAGCAGGACGGTACGTGGAATTTTGAGAGGGGGGGAGGGAGTGAAATTCTGTTTTGATGTGTATCTGAAGGGCAGGCGCTTCCTAGACGGGTTGGATCTGTTTGATGCATTGGGTCTTTTATATCTGGTGAATGTTTATCATTCTGATGAGTTCAGCTTCCCTCTTAAAGGATAGATGTCCAAAAATCCCTATCAAATAATCATCTTGGAAATCTCAAAGAATTCTCGCTAAAGCCATATAAACATCTATACCAGCGACTAGCTCATGATATATTGGTACATTGCCTATTTCATAGAAATCGTCCATGATACCGTACATTGTATATAAAAAATCAACAACCAAATGACCCCTCAATTCCCTTATTTTTCCATACATCAAACCGTACAATCAGCCAACTTCACCAAAGCTTCTAATTTATTTTGAGGCTCAATCAAATTTCAAACCGATCCCGAAACACTTACATCTCGGCACCGAAACAATACCGGAACAATTTCTCCGGTTTACACCTACCCTTACACCCGCGTACTTATTATTGCATCCTTTCGTGACGTCTTCCCGCATGCTTTGAGTACTACTCTGTGGTATAATAGTATGCTTGTTCGGAAAATACAACGTCGGGTTTATATTTACATGTTGTGTATTCTCGTTTTTGTAAGTTTCCTGTCATGGACGATTGACCTACAGAGTATATATAAGATAAAAACAGATAAAAGCGATAAAGAAATGAAAACTCGCAAAGCTTGTGATAACTCATCAGATGCAAGACATACGAGCGACGATGAGATATAGTGACATCTAGCTAGAAACCCTTGGTATCTGTGGTGTGACTCTTGTTGAGTGTATGTATGTATGTATGTATGTATGTATGTATGTATGCGAATGCGAATGCGAGATGATGAATAAATACGATTTGCATACGAAGGAGTACGTACTTGTTTGAGACAGGATTTCCCATAACTATTATAACATAACACAACGTAGGAAAGATATAAAAGACGAGACACGCGACTGTAATAATATAGTACGAACCTACCCCCCCCCCCTTTCTTCCAGTCGCAAGAGTCTCTTCTCCTTTCTAAACCCTTGACTATAATATAAGTATTCAGGAAAATCAAAATCATTTGAACATATTTTTCCCTCAAGCATAACAATTTCTTTAACACTTTATCAAGCTTCTACCATAAACCTTTCTTGGCAGTGGCAGTGTGGCTTGTTGATCATTCACCTCATATACCTCATATTATGCAGGTTGAGATTCTTGGCTGGTTCACATGGGCAAAAAATGAGGCCAAGCACATCCGATGAGTCGAAAGATTTATTGGGTTTGAAAAGTGTCGTGTGCTTCTTTTCTTTAGGTTGTGATGAGATGATTCGAGAGAAGGATGTGAAGCTTTTTTCTTGTAGAACTTATGTAGATTTAATACGTTCTGCTCTTCTAACTTTTATCTTGAGAATATGTTAGAGGAAGCTGGAGTTCTTACTGCGAGCGATGTACAGAGTACGAATGTTTCGTAGGAAGTTATGATTAGTTGTTAACGTTAGTCAGTGGAGATGAATCATCAAAGAATGGAGAAGGAAACAGCTGGGGATTTTAACGATCGATGAAGGGGTAAAAGGATAAATACTGTAGATAATTACCTTGTAAATACTCTGTATATCAAAAAGGAATATTCTTGAGGAATACGATGTTGATATTGTAAATACCATAGTTATAGAAAAAAGAATCTTCCGTTACAATACTACTCTGTATATATTTGAATCCCAATACATGCGAGGAGGTTAGAATTCTCTATCTATACTCATATATCAATCTAAACATAAATGATGCTATTATCTTCAAATCCATACATACCACAAAGTCGTCGTAAGCTATTCACATGCGTCTAATCTTAGTAAATCCTTATTTTCTTTTCCCTTCCAAAGATTAACAAGTTAGTTACACCTTTTCTCTGCCCTTTCAAACCATAGAAGACTACGGTGTAGAAGACGGGATGCAACGCACCCGCATTGCATTACCTCAACACCACTTTCTTCTTGGTAAGTTTTTGAACATGTGAATGAATAATAAATTGGCTTTTCCTTGGCCCCAGCTGTTTGAAGTGAAATTGGTCAAGATTCGAAGCAAATATCTGTGATTAGATCTTGGCATGTGAAAGAATTACTCCTGTATGTATGTATGGGAAATACGCTTTTTGTTTAGCTGCGGGTTGTGAATACGCGGGAATATGTATGTAGCTATGCAGGTTTTGGAGTGATCACGGTCTGAGCAGAAGAGTGGTTTATTAGATCTTCGGGAGGTCTAGTTTAGTTGAAGGGTTACGTCAACGAGTAAGAATTGGAAGTGTGAGTATGAATATGAGTATGAATATAAGTATGAGTATAAATATGAATATGAGTATAAGTATAAGTATAAATATAAATATAAGTATGAGTATGAGTATGAGTATGAGTATGAGTATGAGTATGAGTATGAGTATGAGTATAAATATAAATATAAGTATGAGTATAAGTATAAGTATAAGTATAAGTATGAATATAAGTATGAGTATGAGTATGGGATTACAATATTAGACTGTCTTGGGATAACGAAGAAGAAAGGAAGGAAGGGGGGAAATCCTCTAAATTTATGACTAGCAATAAATAGTATTAATACTTATTGTTTTTATAACAAGAATTTAGATGTAAGGACCTAACTAGCGGTTACTTGGTCTTGGTATCAAATTGACAAGTTAGCCCTATTTACATTTCTTTAACCTGTCAATTTTAACTTTTGAATAAACGGATCTCCATATCACTTCATTCCTTTCTCCTTTTTGAACCTCGATTCTTTGAGACTTTCAGTTATACTTTTAGTCCAATATTGAAGAGAAGAAGAGAGAGCCCTTGCTTTCGTTCTTGCTACTTGCTTCTTTATCACCAACCCATAGATCCGCATCACCCTTGAAGATCAACTCCTCCTAGTACATATATACATCCACACGACGGACAACGAACGAATACATTCATTTTACTACTTCTACGACCGATTTTGATTTCTCTTGTTGATTTAAATATTTAAAAACCCTTACTATTATAATTTTAACTCGACGACTTTAATACGCATTTATCAATAGAAATAATCTTTTTCTTCAAAGGCTTTCAAATTGAATTTTGGGCCAACTGGGGTTTCTTTCCTCTTTTGTCTCCTGCACCAAAAGCATACGTCATCCCTGCGGTAAACATAACGAGCAAATTATTTCGACACACAGGAAATATTTGGATGCAGCGTTTTTCTATAGATGTCTTGTATCAATACAATACTCATATAACTATCCGGAATTCTTCATAAGAAGAGCATTCCTCCAATTAAGAGTTTCCATCGTGTTTGGACGTCCGGTGCTTTGAGTCGGATTGGGCGGACGACATTCGTACGATCCGAATATGGCGAATACATCCCTTCCAGATGGCGAACCGCAATGGAATAGTAAACCACAATTCAGACTGCCGGGATGGGCGGAACCAGTTGTTAGTTTCCTTCCTAGACTTTTACTCGTCAAAAAATCAAGTTTGTCGACTAACGATTCTCCCACAGATGGTTGCTAGTATCTTATTTGGTTCTATGATACTTACGAGAAGACATGGGTATAAGATATTCGATCAAAGGCAGAATACATATGGATTATTAAACGAGGAACCCGATTCTGCACGCTCATCGGATGATTTATTAACGCGGGATTACATGATTGGGAATGGACGAGAATCCGACATCGATTCCATATCGACATCGAAATATCCCCCAAAGAAACGACGATGCTGTGGAACGAATCTCCTGACGCCGAATACCTCGAGATTTCGAGATTATTACCACAGTCGAATATTGCAGAAATATCCATTTCTGATTGAGATGTTCTACTGGATTGTGACGTATGCGTTTTATCGATGTACGAAGATCCTCTCGCAAGCCATGTTTTCCGAAATGGGCATTTGGGACGTGGCTCAGGATCATGGGTTGGCGATCTTGGAATTTGAGGAATTCTCGTGGATGAGCTTTTTGTGGCCGGTGAGGGAACAGGATGTGCAGAAGTGGTTTTTGAATGGTCATGGGACGCTTTTGACCGTTTTGAATCGTTCTTATGCCTTGATTCATATTCCTGGTACTGTTGGGTAAGTTGCCAAAGTCATGACTCTCTAGGAGAGTACCTGGTGGTTTTGGAGAAGATTTCATCACTGACTAATACTATTTCTTTCTTTAGATTCATCGCGTTCTGGTACTATGTAGCACCATCCCACACAACTTTCGCAACCGTCCGTCGAACAATGACCCTCACCAATCTTTTCGCCTTTTGCATCTTTATCCTTTACCCCTGTATGCCACCACGACTTCTTCCCCCGGAGTACGGATTCCTCGACAGCGTCGGCCGCAACAACGCACAATCAGTTTGGATGCAAGGAAACTACGTCAACTCGCTTGCGGCCATGCCTTCCATGCATTTCGGATATTCATTCTGCATCGGCGTGACCGTGATCTATCATTCTGGGATCTTCCGTCGCAACCTTGAAACGGGCGAAATCCGCAAGAATAAATTCTGGACCCTGTTTTATGTTTTCCTAGGAGTCGCTTATCCGCTGTATATCCTGATCACGATTGTGGCGACGGCAAATCATTATTATCTCGATGCGTTTGTGGCGTTTTTCGTGGCTATCGCGGCGTATTTCTGCAATAGGATATTCCTCATCTTATTACCTTTGGAGGATCTATTATTTTGGTGTTTGAGATTGGAGAAACCTGTTCCAACGACGGGAGTCAGGTTTAGAAGGAGGGCGAGTCGTTCTTAAGTCTCATGGTTTTGGAAGAGGAGGATGGTATTCTTCTGTCTTCCGAGATGGAATGATCAGCGAGGATCAAAAAAGATAAAGAGAAGGATGAATGGGCGTTTTCTAGCATTTTTGGGATGGGGTTGGGAGGAAAGGAATTCTTGTGAGCGAGCATGTTCTTGTATGTGTTACTGTTGCATATATCTTGTCTTCGGGTTTTCGACTCATCATTTTGAGTATTTTGGATGGATACCAGGATGGCTTTGAGCCTTTAAAGCAATGGCGTATGAGGAATGGAAAGTTTGAGACTTGTAGTTGGAATCAAGAATTATTGAACTGGCATTACAAGAAGATGCTTTTTGTCTTTAGAATTGTCGAATGTCGTTGTGATATGCAAGTAATCCCATCTCTATTTATCCATAAGCCACAAACGGGTATATCCAGGCTAATCAATATTAGTTTCTATTGGACACAGCTGAATGAATCTGAATGTATGCTGTACGTGAAGTTCAATAATAGTATATTTATTATTATTGTATAGTATCATTAACTGACCAGCACCAGTTAAAAGCTTCAATGAATGTGAATGAATGCCTTAATAGCAAGGCTAAACAAAAGAACAAAAGAGCTCTCCTAGCTAAGCTCAGCACTCGAGGTAAAAAAAAAAAGGAGGTTGGAGCTTCTAAGGGTTTATGGGGAGAGAGAAGAGAGCTTTGAACATTTCAACTTTCTCTTGTCTTATCTTCTTGTCTTATTATCCGCTCCGCCACCATCTACTTATATATTCATTCATTAATTTAAATGAATTGAAATAACCAATACATTTCTATTGATCTTCTCTGCCATTCTTGAATCAATTGAGTTTTGTGTGGAATTGTAACTTCTGATCCAACTCAATAACGTTACATAACTAGTTCGACACCCTCCCGCGTAATCTCTTATCTTTCTATTCATCCACCTACCTACCTCACAACTTCTCGATTCTCAATCTTGACTCTATTCAACTCAATCTCAACATTCAATATGTCTTCCGCAAATGATTATCCCGTCGCATCAGGTAGCAATGCACTCAGCTCCAATCCCGGCGACATCGGAATGGGCGACACCAATCTCCCCAGCTCCGTGGTCATCGAAATCGACGCGTCCGCGGGCACCGAAACCAACAGCAACATCCCCGACGAAGGCGAAAACGAAGCTTCAGGGCCCGAATTCCCAGAAACTGCCATGGAAGATATTACTTCGCGAGTAACCTTCATCGACTACATAAAGAGTCCGATAATCGCATTACTCGTCGGGCAGGGCGACGAACAAGCCCTCTTACACGCGCACCAAGCCCTCCTCTGCAAAAGTCCCTGGTTCGAAGAAGCCTGCGGCAAATTCAGCGACGACGTCAGCGAACGGCGCATCGATCTCGTGGACGAGGATCTCGACGCCGTGGGCTGTTTTCTCGAATACCTGTACACGAGCGATTATTTCCCGCGTAAGATTCCCGGGTCGCGCGATCTCGAGTCCGATCCCTCGGTGCCCGGCGTCGATGAGTCCGGCGACCAGCTGCTGAAACATGCCCGCGTGTATACCCTGGCGGAAATGCTGCAGCTGCCCAGTTTGAAGAGTCTTGCCAGTAGCAAAATTCATTGCGTGAATAGTACCGCCAAGGGCGAAATCGCGTACGCTAGATATGTGTATGCGCATACGCAGAAGGATGATCTGACGATTAGGGCGCCGGTGGTGAATTTTTGGGCGACGAGAAGTCATACGTTGAGGAGTGAGGCGGAGACGGAATTTAGAGAGATGTGTTTGGAGTTTCCACAGTTTGGTTATGATGTTTTGAGTAAGTGTTCCTTTTCTTTTTTTGCTCTCGTTTCTTGTTCCTTTCTTTTTCGATACCCTGATTGTGGATGGAGGGGTGGATGGAGAGGTGGCTGAAGGTTATGGATTGTGTTTTTGGGATAAACAGAATACTAAGAGATAATAGCACGTGTACTGGACGACAAACTCAAGAGGGAAAAAAACGAAAAAATGCATCCATCGCATAGCACACCCGGCAGCTCTCGAAAGAGACCACGCCAAAGTGGGATTTGAAGAGAAAGCATTTGATTGAGTGAATTGAACATGTAATTGCCAGAACGTATCGCATTGCATTGTATCGTCTATTCATATGTATCTAACTGCGCAATATGAACACGCACGGAGATCTCATCGGGAGAAGGTAAAATATCAGAGCATGGAGTCATATTGGTTGGTAATGGATGGACATGAGCATGAGCTATAGATATGAGTATGCTATGAATATCAATATGAACATGAATATGCTATCTATAAAGATCCCCCAACATGATAAAACAAGAAACCCGATATAAAGAGTAGCAGGAGAAGATGCGAAGATAAGATAGAGTATCAGAATAGAATAGGAGAAAAGAAAATCATGCTGTGGGTTAGTTGTTATGTGTAGAAGTTTTTGGGGTGATTTGTATGTGATACTTTTCGAGATGTGGGAATTGGGAATTGGCAATTTATGCTGGATGATGAGGATGAGGTGATTATGATAATTAGCTCAGTAAGAAAAAGTAAAGAGAGGTTTTCGTACTAATTATCTGTTATATTAATTGAGTAAACGATATCCGTTTTTGGGTGGGATAGAGGGAAAGGGAGAGGAAAGAGGTAGGGGAAAAGGGAAGAGGGATGAGATTTGTGTAGTGGAAGTATGTATGTATGTATGTATGTATGTATGTATGTATGTATGAGTAGTAATGAATTGTTGTGGATTTTTATGATTTTGATTTTGATTCTACTCTCCTTACTCTACTCTGCGCTCTCTTGGAAAAGAAGATCAGCGGATATTGCATATATAATATATCTAGGATTCTAGATTCTCGATTCTCGATTCTAGATTCTAGATTCTCAATGAGTGAATGAGATTCTAGTTATCTCTTTATATGGGACTGTTATACTATATTATATTAATAGATGAGAGAATATAAGGAATCTCGCTAACCCTGAGGAGGTGCAAAAGAGGGGTATAGAGATAAAGTATATAGAAGGTGAGATTTATTGGTATTTGTTGTTGTTGGGTTTGTAAATGGGGGAAGGAAGGAAGGGAGGGAGGGAGTTGGTTTTTGTAGTTTGGAGTTAGTGGGATGTGTGTTTGTTGGAAGTGTGTAAGTGTGTGAGTGGGAGTGGGAGTGTGAGTGTGATGGATATGGATATGAATAGGTTTGAATCTTAGAAATTATAATTAAAGAATACAAAATACAAAATAAACACCTAACTGAAAACACCTCATCCATCACCTCTATACCTCTTCACCTTCGGATCATCTCATTATCTATCCCCTCATCCCACCACCTCTCCATTTCTCCACCATCCCCCTATCTTCACAAATGATATCTTCCCAATTCCCAACTCCCAATTCCCAAATTATAAACCATCAACCTCATCACCTCATCTCTCCCAACAACAGATCAACCTAACCATACATCCAAACATACCATTAAGACTCTACCTCCCAGCTCCCAGCTCCCAACTACCAGCTATTTGATAATATAAAAAACACCAATTCTCAAACCTGAATACCGATCTAGAAAAGAGTTTAGAGAATCGAGATGAGGGTTTTTAGGTATGTATATAGATATTTATGTATTTTTATATTTATGGTAGTAAGAATGAAGAATGAAGAATAAAGAAGGGAAGAAGGGAAGTAAGCTATAGATATAATTATATTAATTAACCAAAACACCTCAACTATAAAGTACACATTAATACAACAGTTCCGCTTGATCTACCAATTTAGGAATTCAACAATACTCTTAAATTTTAATATAATATTACTACACACCCAAGAAACATCCCTCTAGGACACCCTTATAACAAAATTATCAGTCTATATTCATTTACACCACGAAAATCTGGATACCCAGAGGTTAGATTAATACTTGATGATAATTATGATCCTCTTAATACAAGCTTTCAATAATCTCAACTTTTAACATCTACCCCTTCAAACTCAAAGGATTCGGCCTCCATCAACCAATGGTCAGCATGCCTTTAAATGATCGAATCTACTGGTCCATTTTGTTCCCTAGATTCAGATAAGAAGCATCGATATCCCCAATCTCATTCTTATGGCCAACCTCTTCTGTCCTCGTTATCGTCTTCCTCGTTATCGTCTTCCTCGTTACCATCTTCCTCGTTATCGTCTTCCTCGTTATCGTCTTCCTCGTTATCGTCTTCCTCGTTACCATCTTCCTCGTTACCCTCAGCCTTGTTACTATCGTTCTCGTTATGCTCCGCCATTCCTTCACCCTTGGAGACAAGTTGAATTACTTTGATACTCTTGGTATTGGTGTTATAAATTAGGAAGTCTGTACTTCCGTCGGCCAAAGCTCTGCTAATGAGTAATCGAAGATCGCCATTGGGCTTGGATAGTCTGCTCAGACAATCTATGCCCAAGATCCAGCCACGATTATCAAGATCATGAGCCACCAGTTCGCCTATAGCAGAGGAAGTGGTTTTGGCAGTAGAGATCTCTACAACGGATATTTTGCTGTCATCCCAGCAGAACAATTTATTTACTGTCAAGCGTCTACCAGGACAAGCCCATGCCAAATTTTCCAAATTGAGCGCAAGTTCCACTGTTTTAGCTGAGCCCAAAAGACGCTCTACTTTACCTGGCTCGAGACTTGTTCTACGGATAACAACCTTGAAAATGAATGTTTCCCCCGGGTCTGTAGAGTCATTTTTACCCTTCAAAAATGCAAGACAGAGCTTCCTACCAGAACTGAGAACTGGCACAGAAGCCGTCCCTGGATAACCAAGGGTCGAAATACTTACGGGAAGTATATTTGTAAAGTCGTACGATATCAGTAATTGACCAAAAGGAATGAAATAAACATCAGATACGGTATTATGCTGAGTCTGAGACTGCCGTTCGGCTCTAGCGATAAAAACGAGTCCCGCACGAGAAATATCGAAGTTTCTTTTCCCCACTGACACCTGGGTTGGCAAGGGAATAAATGTAAGATTAGTTTTCTTAAGAAGATCATCACTGAAGAATCGGATACGGAAGAACTGAGGATTGCCAAAGGACTTGCAGAATACAAGGCACCGCAGTATCTTACAACCCGACCTCGAGGAATGTCCTGGAACATCATATTCATTACCACTCGAGCGTGCCGAGGGTATTCCGTCACCAATATCTGAGGTTGCAATCACCACAAGAACTTTCTCACCAGTACTACGGTCTTTGCCCTGTACTCCTTTTATGATAGTTATCAAAGTATCAACATGGCCTGCGCTGACTGGGCACCTTCCACAGAGTCAGTGATACCCGCGACTTATTGCCGCAGTCTAATCACATACGGTGCATAATCTCGAGCGTCAACAGTGAAAAGATGAGTCGCCTTGTTCGTTTGCGCCTGACAAAGAAGCTCGCAATCATCACCAGACCAGATGAAAGTTGTCAACCTCGAGCCTGGAGGTGCCAAGTCTGTTGATTTGGGTAGCTTGGTTGTTATACCAGTCTCGATTTCTAGTAAATAATACGATATCTCAGGAGTATCTTGGGAATATGTTGTCTCATGATAAAGTGCCCAAAGCCCACTTGGATCAACGATTGCTGCCGAGCGTCGAGGTACTGTTGGGGTATTTCTATCTGCTATCAGCAACCATAACCTCAAGCAAGCACTTATTAGAAGAGACAAACACTGGATCGGAAGAAGTGAGACCGTAAGACATGATTGTTCGACTACGCCTTTGGTGATGAAATGGGATGACAATGAGAAGAAGATGTCAATGGCGAGGACATTAATTGAAAAGACGGAAACAACTAGAGGGCAGGACGAGAAGATCTGGGAAGGTACCGAATTCATTCCTTCCTTTCTTCTTGGTGCTGGCCTAAACAAAATGAGATTGGGAAAGAGCGAGGGGAGGAGGGGACCAACCAGTCCATTGTATGTGTTCGAGTATCCAGGATAGGCAAAAACAAACCTTGCTCTGTTGATATCTCGACTGAAGAATATTGACAGGTCCAGAGCCGCAAAGCGAAACGATTAGAAAAGACCCCCAGCATTGACAAATGAAACATGACAATAAAAGCATTATTAGAAGTTTGGGACACATTTATTATACTCGTACTATGGATTTATTGCCTTTTATCATGCGACTTTCGTCTATAACTTGATAATCAAGATTTCTCAAGAGTAAATTGGACAAGTAACTTCAACCTTTGCACCTGGTGTGATTCCAAGCGATGAACTTCACGAAAAATATTTTTCCTCAAAACATTGTGATTGCAGACCATCGTGGTTGTTCGACCCGTGGGTGAACTTCTCAGGATAAACCAGCTCATCATTATATCTCTCCGGCCTCTCCTTTCCAATGCATGTTATCATTGCCGCTACCCCTCATCATCTCGTCCTTTGAGATTTTCTAGGTGGGCCACCGTCTCCTTGATGTTTCCTCTTTGGATTTGAACACTCCCTCGCGATATGGTTTCCTCCACACGTATAACATTTTATGTCAGATTTAGTTGCGCCTCCGGACCCAAATGTGCCTCCCGAGCCAGACAAAGATGTCAAGCCATTTAGTGAGACATGCTTCTTCTTTCTCTTTTTCGATAACTCCAGCAATTCGGCCTTTTCTGCCTTCTTCTTGGCTTTCCGTTCCTCTTTGAGTCGTTTTATTGCTTCCTGTTTCGAGGCCTTTATCAACTCCTTTGCGCCCGTTGGATCATCCTCACTATCCTCTTCTTCCGATTCCTCCTCGTCGCTCTCCTCCTCTGATGATGATGTAAAGTCTGCATCTGGGTTTTGCTGTTTCTATTTTCTGACCATTAGCATGTGATGGAAGCGCAGATCATTGAAATCTATGGCATACCTCCAAAACTTTGTTGAATTTTCCAAAACTTCTTCGACCGACCATGAATGGTTTGTCTTCTCCAAAATTATCATCGTGTTCTACCTTTGTCGGCGAAGGTTGGTCTAAGTTTGCGAAACCAGCTTGAACTACACGCAAAACATTTGTTGGAGTATTGAGATGATTCCTTCCCTCGAAACTTAAAACCCATCGTGTGTCTCCTGCTTCTGCGGCTGCTCGATCCAATGCAGCTTGCTTCTTGGCTTCCTCTTCCAGTATTGCGGCTTGAATGGCGCGATTGTCGGCCAGAGTGTCGACATTGAATTTTGTAGGTGTATTTTGTGCTGTTTTTTGTCGCTTCGGTGATGGCTCATCTGTTGAAGAAGGAGAAGTATTTATAGGTGATGAAGCAGCAGCACGCTGCATGAATTTCATCGTCAAAAGCCTGGAAGACATAGCTTTTGGCGCACTTGTTGAGGTCCCTGCACTTGCCGACATGTTGTAGATTTGTTGATCATTCACGGTATCAAAAAGAGAGATTAAAAGAATAACGATTGAAATGAAGAAGATGTAGAATAATTGAAGGGATGAAATTATATGGTTACAGCCTGCAACGATCTATAAGGTGTTGGCCCAAGTCAAATGGGGGTGAAAGAAAGTCAGAAGCAAAAGTATTTATGCTGCTGCAAGGCGGACTTTTCCCCAATTAAAGATTAAGCTTCTGTGCTTCAATGGTATTACGTAAGCAACCTGGAATTGGACGACAACGACCTTGAGTTCTTCTTTTGTTTCCTCTATAGCAATTCATTCATCGAAACATCAGCACAATGTTGTCCACCGCCAGATCAAGAGCCCTATGGCAAATTCCTCGCAGAGTTCAGATCTCAGCCAGACGAACCTACGCATTTTCCGCAAACGATCAACAAGAGATCAATAATCCCAACTCCCCAAAGAAAGTTCCCAATGTCTCGAAAACCAACGAGCTACCGATGGAGTCTCATGTTCAGGATAAGCCATTGCAGGAGAGTGTAGAGACTGCGGAAAAGTTAAGGGTTATGCAGGCACCAAATAGAGAGGAAGAATGGTCGCGAAGTCAGAATCCTAGGGAGAAAGCAATGTCTGGACCTAGATTTGAGCAAACCCTTATGGAAGCTCAGGTATGCCAGACCCCGCGTTTTACATACTGCGCTTTAATTATTGGAAATTGTTCCAATCGGTAGTTGTTCGTCATATTAACCTTTCTCTAGCCAGCACCACAATCGGCAATCAGCTTGATTCACCAGCAACCAGTGCGATGGACACACGACCGTATTGTCGCATGCGACGGAGGTGGAGGACCATTAGGACACCCAAGAATCTTCATCAATACCGATAAGCCTGAGATTTGCAATTGCACATACTGCGGACTACCATTTGTAAGTTATACCTTGGAATTAGCTCTCAAGCTAGATTTGTCCCCATTCGTAACTCATAAAATCCTTATTTGTATTCATGCTCATTTATCTTACAGGCCAATGAGCATCACCGAGCACATCTTGAATCTCTTCCAATAACCGCGTACCCTCTCGAAGCACAAGGTCATCCTGCCGAAGTTAATGAATCACAACGTATTACGGACGAGGCTCTTGGTCAACGATAAACTATTCATAGATGGGAGGAGTTTATTGTTGACAATTAGTGTAAATACCATGCAATGAGAATTTTAAGCAAGATTATCTACCTACTTCTAGAGTGATATTCTACCGCCCGTCACTCCCGACGTGCCACATTTTTTGCAAATTAACCCTCTTGGAGAGTACAAGAGATCTATTCCAAGTCAGATCTCCTATCCCACTCCCCTAATGGGATGTCAATGTCGAAGGAGATCTTAACAGTTTGATATTCCCGTATTCACGCATTGCTGACTTGCGGATAGTGAAGATCATAGCATGCTGACACTTGCTGCATTGAATGCTTGAAGCCATTTATACATGAAATTTCGAAGAGACCATGAAAGAGTATGTCGTGGGGAACAATGCATAATAAGTGCTTCTGAATTGTCATATTGAATAGAAGTCATTATGGGACTATAGCATTAGACACGTGAAACTAAAGAATAATAGGAGACGAGGGTTTTTTCGGTAGTTAAGAGCTCGCAAGCAAGATATCCACAATGGTTAATGGCTGCTAAATTGTTGCCAAAGAGAAAAGCAGCTAATGATTGAACTATGTCCTCTTTATCAAACAAAGATAGAAATTAAAATCAAAATTGGAAAAATATAACATATGCTTAGCATCTTCCAAAGTAATAAAAGGAGTATTGGCACGGCATCGTCTTTAGCTAGGCGAGGATCTTTTTTCGGGAAAATACTGGAAGAGGGCGGCCGCACTCACCGATCGAGCTTCCTTTGCTGTTACTTGCGACAATCTAGAGCTTCCAGATCAAACAAACTCTCATCTTTATTTGAATTACCTACAAGATGTCTACCATAACAACCCCCGCCTTGCAGACCTCATATCCTCCAATTCTTCCTAAATCTTTCAATGCTAATCAACCCAAAACAATTCGTCTCTTCCCCCTTTCAAATTACACTTTTGGCACCAAAGAAACCCAACCTGAAGAAGACCCTTCCGTCCTTGCGCGTCTCAAACGTTTAGAAGAACATTATGTCGAACACGGTATGCGACGTACCTGCGAAGGAATTCTTGTCTGCCATGAACACAATCATCCTCACATCCTCATGCTTCAAATCGCAAACGCGTTCTTCAAACTCCCTGGAGATTACCTGAAACCCGAAGACGATGAAGTAGATGGATTTAAACAGAGACTGAATGAGCGATTGGCACCCGTAGGCACACAATTCAGTGGAGAAGGTGTAAATGAGGAATGGGAAATTGGAGACACGTTGGCGCAATGGTGGAGGCCGAACTTCGAAACTTTTATGTACCCATTTATCCCGGCGCATGTTACGAGACCTAAGGAGTGCAAGAAGTTGTATTACATTCAACTCCCTAGACAGAGTATGTTTTTTTTGCCATGAATGACAAAATGCGGCAATGCTAATACGTATACAGAAGTACTGAGTGTTCCCAAGAACATGAAACTCCTCGCAGTACCACTTTTCGAGCTCTACGATAACACAGCAAGATATGGACCTCAACTCTCGGCAATTCCACACTTATTGTCACGATATAACTTTGAGTTTGTTGATGAGAAGGGTGATGTGGTAGCTGTTACTCCTGGTGGAGGACCAGAAGAAGGATATGTGCCAAAGACGATCGTGTTGGCCGGAGGGGAAGACGAAACAATGGGAGAAGCTGATGTCAAGGGAGAAAATGGCGTTCAATAATTACAGGATGATGCGAGTGTTATAAGAGCAATGAAGGGCATGGCAATGGCGTTCAAAGGTCATAATATATTTTAGCTTGGAATAGCTAATGAATTGACTGGGTAGATATGAGAACTTCGATTTATTAAAGATATCAAAAGGATTTTCACAATTGTCACTTTATATCATTCATTGTAGATATACTGCACCATGAATATGGTTACACAAGTGATATCTACTCTGTATATCTTGTCACTGTGGATCTAAATATGTACATATATTCAATCCCTGTCAATATAATTACTCGAGATTCAAACCATGACGTCCTCAAACCCCACTACAATTCTAAGCAACTCAATTACAACCCAAAATCTTTGGAATGCCATCTTCAAATCCCTCTTCATCTGCGCAATCCGACACAGACAAAACCCCACGTCCAAATACACAAACAACATCATCCTTTCCAATCCTCTATATCCTCTTCGTACTAATCTTCCTCATCGCGCTCTTCCCGCCTCTCTTCCACGCTCTCTGGACCCTCCCCTTCAAACTCCTGCTCCCAAGCACCTATTCCTCCTCCTTCTCGCCCGCCCGTTACACCAAACCGGCCATAATGTCGTGGACACAAAAGACCATCTCTCTCCCCTCCAAATCCCGCGGCTCCTATCTCATCACTGACCACATCGTCTCCTCGATCCCCGAAATCAAGAACTATAAAGTTGGGCTCCTGAATTTATTCATTCAACACACCAGTTGCGCAATTAGTTTGAACGAGAATTGGGATGAGGATGTTAGGGCTGATATGAGTGATGCGTTGGATCGAATTGCGCCGGAAGATAGGAAGGGAGAGCTGTATAGACACAGTGCGGAAGGGTTGGACGATATGCCGGTTTGTGCTCTTTTGTTTTGTTACCTTGTTTTTGGATGAAGGGAGGGATGCTTGGAAAGTCGTATGAGACAGGGGCTAATAGCTAATCATTGTAGGCACATATCAAATCAGCGTTGGTTGGAGCAAGTGTTACGATTCCTATCACGAATGGGAAGTTGAACACGGGGACGTGGCAGGGAATATGGTATTTGGAGTTCAGATCTAGCAAACATACTAGGAAGGTTGTCGCTACGATTCAGGGTGAGAAGATGTAAGAAGAAGAGAATCTATTACTCGGACGGGTTGTCTATTTGGACATACGAAATGGGTACCATTACTGTTCTCCTGACTTGGCTACGTCGTATATTTTGATTTTGGAGCGAATCTTTTCTTTCTATATGTTTCCGTTTATGAGTGCTCCATCATTGTTCAGGCTGAGCTTCAATATTGAGGCGGCCAGGTTAGACCAAGGCTGGCTTCTAATATTCCCCATATCGATGTTCAGCTGGTCAGATTGGAATCCCTCGATATCGAAGAACAAATTGAGAGATACAAATGCGTAATAACTTTCCAATTCTTGAAACACACAAGCATACACCTGAATTATAACCTTTTTTGGTCGTGACTTGATCCTTCTGATTGTATCCTGACCAACTAGAAGAAGCACGGTCGCTTATGTAATACACCCATTTAATCCCTTTTGCTCGCTTTTCCGAGAACTTTCCCATTAGATTTCTCCCCTCGCCATCTCCATCTATTGGAAACATATTATGTACGCTCTGATAGCAATAATTGAGATATTTAAAGTTTCAGTGCCCATCATACTGGTATTGAGCTTATCAGATATTGAAGCTATTCGTTTCGGATCAAATATACATTGTTTCTGTTGATTAGAAACTATGAATGGGAGACAGAGACGAAAAGCGACTCCTGAAAAATCCTTCAAAGTATCTTTCCGCAAACCAGAGCGCAAACCAGAGTCTATACTCCATTGCATAAAGTTGGGAGTCCTCGGTTGCTGGGGATAGTGCAGAGACTGTCACATCGAGCCTTATGATATGGTACCAAGTGGAGTCTGTGCCTCGAGTTTCAGCTCATTGCTGCTCCCATTGATTGATTGTCGTTCTCAAAAAGAGCAGAAAACCCAACTGTTCAAGAAACCCTTTGACATTCCAAGTTGGAAAATATCAAGTTAATCTGAATAATGTAACCTTAGTGAATAAGGTGATGTTTAACTTTACATTACTTGGCCATGCTCTTCTGTATCCCTTTTTCATCCAGGATATCAACCCCTCACGAAACGTCACAGGTACAGTGCTGTGGGATCATGCATGTTATTCACGCATTACATATACAACCTCTATCGTCGTTTCATCATTCGTATCGTCTGTTCGCACCCTTCATTCTGTGCAACTTCATCACAAATGTTCTTCATTCAGCTGAATACATGAGTTAGTCTAATGGACTGAAATTTCGCAATAATTTGCTTCAGTGTACCAGAAAAGTGAGATGCCTCTTATTCGTAAGTACTATCTATGAATTTGAAGACTTATTCACTAATTTTGAATAGGCGGTCTACCGCAATACAAACGGGCAGTAGGTTTTCTAGCATTTCCTGCTCTGTTGTTTTATTGTAAGTGGCTTAATATCCAATGATATTATGATATAATCTCACACCAAATATCTAGTGCTTGCCACGATTGCAGCCCTTCCAGGGGTCCCAGGAATATTCATAGAGAAAATCCAAACGGATCTAGGTGCCGGCAGTCTCGAAGTCAGAGTTGGATACTTTGGTATGTTATTTCTTGGCTTCTGTAAGAGGAAACTGTGCTGACCTTAGAACAGGCACATGTCTTCAAAGGACTGGCTCCGACGCTGATATAAAATTACAATGCACCACTACCCATAAGGGATTCAGTGATATGCTTATCGAAAATTCCAATAGCACATCCAATGCCACCGAGAAACTTCTCATTTTCGCATCAGGAATGCAACGTGATGTCTTTGTTGGATCTCCTTCTTTCTTCCCCGGAGCTGGGCTCTTCTTCTTAATTAGCGTTTTGCTTCTTATACCACTGGAGATAACCACTCGACCACCTGCAAAACTTGAACCCAAAACCGTTCTATTTCTAAATCATTCCATCATAGTGCTTTTTTGGTTCACTGCAGCATGGTCTTTCGCAGGCGCGTTGTCAATTGTGGAAGTTGTAAGATCACAGCAGGAATTGCTGGTTTTGGAGGGGAGTAACAACATCACGGTCAAAGTTGGTGTGGCAGTGCAATTCTTGCAATGGACTGCTTTTATTTTCACTTTCATCTTTGCAGGCGGTGTCACGACCCTGAAAATGACGCATGAGCCGAGGATCCTGAATCCGGAAGAGATGGCGGCGAAGGCTGATCCGCTGGATGAACAGGTTCAGTGGCGTGAATTGGATTGATAGAGGAACATTGTTTGGTTGTGATTCTATCCTGATGCTGGCAATACTATTTTTGTCTCGGGAACATGATTCATGGCTAAGTGTATATAAGGACTTCAGTAGGGAAGGCTCAATTGTGGCCACTTCTTATAGCTCCCGTTGATCGCAGATGTGCAAAATCTCGTTTCGAAATTTAGTCTCCTCATTCTTCCATTCTGCAAAATTTTCACGGGAACCATCACGCTACTGAGGGCGTCATCAGCACCGACCTCCTTTCTTCTGACGACTGCCTTGCACATGCTTGAGATCTCGCTTTAGACGAACGGTCTAGCTCCCATTATAAGAGAATCCGCTCGCCATTAAAACAATCTCAACTTCTTGATTCATTCAGTAAATTTACTTGAACAATTATTCTTAAAGCGCCAGGCACAGAGAACTTCCACGAATGATCTCTATTTCACACTGCTATGATCGAGACACTTCGAGCTGGATACTATGCCAAGGATTCAAGGGATTAGGAATGAAGATTACTATCCCGATTTTGCAAAAGTCCAAAAGCTGCGTCACATTGATGGAGGAAGAAAAATCCATGTTAGGCAATGAGATTCGAAACTTCATCTTGCATATTAGAAATAGTAGGACAATTGCCGAGATTGATTCCCTTGAAGTGCAAGCCCAATCCATTATCACAAATCATACTTTGGAGCCACCCCTGAAAAACTGCAATATACATGGAGACATCATCTCTTCTTGTGATGTAATGCTACCGAGGAAACTTCTGTGGCCAACTCGCAGTTTTGTGGAGTATCGTATCGGGAATATATGATAGTATTGAGAAGTTTGAATATCTCTACGAGAAAAATAAATGGATATCCGAATCTATGACTGCAGAACCTTGCATAAATGTGTTGGAAATGTGAATTCGCATGGGAGTATTGTATGTGAATTCCAGATCTGCATTGGGAAATTGAGGTTTGGGTACTTTCTACTACTAAACGCATATCTAGGAAGATTGAGATTCTTCCTGTTCTTCTCTGCTCTTAAATACGTAATATTTCTCTCAATCTCACGAGCTGCTGACCTCCTGTATGCATAAACACATAACTCCACACTTTATCCTCATAAAAACTTCACATAAAAACCGTCACGCACACCATATAGATAAACTTCATCCGCATAACCACAGAAATTTGCATGTATAATTTTCATTCTCAAATACATCAACTCTAAACTAAAACTCCCCTGCACGATCCAAATGCAAAAACCAACGTATTTCCCGCCATCGAACCAAATATTCTCATACTCCTTCACTATGCTATAATACATCAATGATGTGCTGTGTCTGAGTTGTAGAAACCGAGCGATCGAGGAAAAATAAGGAGAGAATAAAACAAAAGACAAAAAAAGAGGAAGGGGCACAGATGTTTGAAGTTTCCGAGAAATGAGTGTTGGGTATATTACATTGGGAAAGAGGAGAAATAAGGGAAAAACTAGAGAGTGTCGATTATCAAAGAAGTATGAAAAGAAAAGTGTGCTTCAGGTGCAAGACCCAGAAATTGTTCAATAGTACAATATATTATCTCATAATGAAGCATCCTCCCCCGCCACAACGTCGTTTGATGTATCGTTCATGAATTCTTGAAAGACCAATAGGTATCTTGAAACATGTAGTCCCACCCCTGAAGCAAAGAGGTAGCGGTAAGATTGGATTGCCCGTTTCCCTGGTATATCCTAAACTCCTTGCGAAATGAAAAGTCGTGTATGTGTTTGCATGCCATGCAGAGTTATTCGGATCTGACAACCTATAGATATCAATGTCGTCTTGATTCAAATTCATAGCGGTGTTCTCTTGTGCCTGACAATGAAGTCTCGAGATATATCCATGTCAACTGTATTGAAAACATGCTGAACCCCGCTACACCGAGAGCGCTCTTCCATGTTAGACACATTCTTTATCCATCGCTTTTTGTTTCCGATCAGGCGAATTTGGCTCAGCCAACATATCCTCCAGAGTCATAGATCTATGCGCAGACGAATAAAGTTCGTCATAAAGGTCCGGGTTACTTGGTAGCGGGGACCTATCATGATGAGAGATTTTCGTTTCAACTCGTCCGACCCCTCCTAAGGGATTTACCGCCATCGCGTTTTTGGGATCGACAGGTTCAGATGTTTGGACAATTTCAATGGTTTGGACGGCGTGGCCGAGGGAGTCGCGATTCGCCCCTCTGGATCTTGAAACCGAGAGGAGCACATTAGTATGGGGAATTTCTTTGCGTCTAGAATGGGTTGGAGACCTTGATGCAGTTCTTGCAGGTGCTGGTGATGCTGGTAGCTATTGAAGTCGCTTTGTATTAGTTTTGGCCAAGTTCAAAGGGGGTATCAGGATAGCGCTGGCAATCTTTTACATACAACATATGTGGGACTTGGCTGTTTCTCAGGCTCTGACCCGGGTCCTCCTCGCAGGGCTTCCATGAAATCAATTTCTCTTGAATCTTCGGCTGAAAAAAGTTCAACACCATCTGTATTTCTGGCGGTTCTGATTTCAGATCTAGATGAGAGGTGGTTGGATCTAGCACCAGCTTTGACACGTCGATAGAGGGCGTTGAGGATTGGAGCATTTGCAAATAACGCCTGCAACGAATATGTCAAAATTCTCTTTTCCTAATCATAGGAACTAGCCGCTTACCATCAGAAGGCACTCCATGTTTCCCCAAAAGAACCTATCGTCAGCTCCTTGGACTCCACTTTCCTGTAAGATGGTTCGTATGACGGATATCACAACAAGCTAGAGATCTGTTAGAATTGTTTCGACAGTAAGAAAGCTGTTACTCACAAATACACCAACGAGGAACACTGCGGATACTTTAAGCTTTGTTCTAAAGAGATGATTAGTATGACGAAAGAATGATGGATGTGAAGGTTCGTATATATAGTACATACCCTACCGCCATCTGCGTTCGCCAAATCATTGGCAAAGGGATGATAACCAAAATGATGTTTGTCACAATAATTGACTTGATGTATGTTAGCTTCAGAGAAGGTACGGAAAGAGGATATAATCACAATCGACATAAACAGTAATCCAGTTTGCTAGTGAATATCAGTACGGTGTCTTCAGAAAGTTTCCCCATGTTAGTTACTCACTCCTCTCTAAGGGAAATCTTGTCAGCAAAGTCTTTGATATTATCTTGGAGGACTCACTGCACATTTCTGAGGAGGAACTGTGACTTTCCAATTCAGATTGAAGGGTTGGCATTGAAGCATCCATATCAACATGATGGTTGTCCAGGTCGCACCAATCAACCAGAATGTGAGCTTCACGTATCTCTGTTCCGGCTGCCGAGTTGTTAAACGGTAATAGTAAAGTAACTGCCAAGATTGTCAGCACATATATGGCGAATAAATGCAGTTCGTCCCGTACAATGCATGCTTTTAGAGACCAAATATAAGATAGGTAGGCAATACGTCCGAACATAATGTACTTCGAGTCGAACTCCCCTGTTTTTATGTTAGATAATATCTTGAACTATAAAGGATGGTTGGCAGTTACTTTCTGCGACGGTTTCCGTATCTGAATGGGCATGCACTCCGGATCCGGTTCCGAGCTGTAATAGTAAGAACGTTAGCAATGTGTGAAATTTCGCAACGCTCAGGACACAACTTACAAGAACAGGAAATGTGGAAGCAAAGCCTGCCATAAGTAAGAGAGCGCCTATCATGAGCCAGTCATCCGGGTAGATCCTTTCATGTTTCAGTCTTCTTAAGAAGAATCTGGCACAGGTCAACAATAACACAATAGCGGTAACAGCAAGAGCTGTCTGAGCAACCTGCACGGTATTTTCAATCATTTTCTGGCCAGTATAGAGGTTGAATTTGAAGCCCAAGATGGGTGTAAGAACCCAAAAATAGTTTGGAGAATCAACAAAAGTACAAGCAAGGCTAGTTGGAATCGAGAGCTTGACGGCACTATGCAGTGACGAAGCTTAATTTGAAGAAGATCAAAAGAGAATCGCCTGTTCCATTATATATTTATCGATTATGTGTTGTCTTAGTTCTAAAACCTGAGGTGGGCGATTCTTGGGTAATTTTAAATTGTAGTGAATTTCTTCTAGCTTGCGATTCAATGAAAGGGCAACATCCGACGATAGTATTTGAACCAATACATTGTTCTGTCTTAGGGGCATGGCCAAAGATATCAAGCTGTATGCCGTAGCCCCGGAATGATAAGCAGGTGTGCTTTTGATAAATAATCCTATGGCTGCTATAGCCATGAATGAATCATGAAAAATGAATTGTGCTTCCCGACTTCCCGACTTGAACGTTGTGTACCTACTTATGTATTTCATATCAACTGGGTGCTTTGTATTGTACCGAAGCCAATTAGAGCCAGACTCAATATTTGGTCACTGCAAAGACATAATAACAAACCATGAAGAGGCAAACGTCGATGTTACGTCATCAAGTATTGAGCAGTCACATATCTACAACTATGTAGGAGACTTATAATCTGCCCGCACTCAACGGATTTCACTCCTTTTTGGCACAATGAGAACGAAGTCTCAAATTTTCAAGGAAATGAAGGAAGGAAAAGGAGATATGCAATAGCAATTTCTATTGATGAGCAGATCTGGTACCTCATTCTAAGGGAAAATCTTCCCAGTCCAGCTGGAGATGCTGCCTATCGTGGAGAACCTTTGGGCACAGTTGTCTGCTTGTAAAGCACTAAATAGGAGTTCGAAACAGTATAAGTATAGGGAACGGTTAGGAATGGAATGAAACTTGTCATATATGCCCATGACATAATGGTGCGAAGATGAACAGCATACAATATACACTCGGAGAAAGGATCATTAGCGTGACAGGAAGACTTCCACGATGTTATGAATTTCAGATGGTTCATTTCAAGGGACACTTGGATCCCCATATATGATTCGGGCAGTTGAATTACTTCATTTTTAGCTTTATAGGAATTCCAATGCCGCGCAATAACAAAACCAAATTCAGAGGGCGTCATTGTCACTCCCGGCTGAACGTTGCCGGCTACGAAGGAGCTACTTGCTTTGGTTGGGCTACAGTGACCGGAAATCCGACTGCACACCAGTGACTAGTAAAAGTCTGGCGGTCGATTGGTGCCTCGACGAGGAGCGTGATTCTTGCTTGAAACATTACCATTGGTCGGCGGCCAGTGAAGTTTGAAGTCTGGGGATAAACTTTTTCCAAATAAAACAAGTTCAAAGATAACATCTCCATGGTAAAATCTTTTCTGGGCTATACAACCCATGAAGGTAATTCAATGGATGCTCGAGAGGTCCCATCAAGAAGATTTGAAGTGTCGTTGAATTGATGTGGTTCAGCCATGATGAATAATCATGCATCGACCAATGAAATGAGGAGAATTAACCTTGACAATATCACATGAACGGAAAACACGACCACATAAAGCAACATGCTATTTCCAATGTTCGATGTCATATCGACTATTGGATTTTTCTAAGCCGAATGGATGTTAATATATTAGGGAGCTTCTCACCACAAATATATGAGAATTTTGTATATGAATTAGCATTGTCACATTAATTCGGCATCAAATTGGTAATGTTTCAATGGTTCCTGACTGGAGTGGTTTGGTGTGCCATTCATTTCGTTCACATTGAGGGGTAAGGAGTAGCTCAAAAGCACCAGAAACAACAAATAATGCGTATGCATTACAAGAAAGCAAACCGGAATCCAACAATGAGACCAGTCAAAGGGTCGTTGTTTAGATTGCGTTCCACTATCAGCTCCTTGCCATGCAAGTCAGCCAACAGTTGGCTTGTTGCCCAGCAAAAAAAGTACAAAGTATCGGGCCATGCTCTATACTTTCTCACAAATTTTGATTTCATTTCAAGATTGAGTATCCCATAGTTATTGAGCAGCGATACAGGGCCAACAAACAAATCCTAAAGATGTCCCAAAAAACTGTTTTGGTCACCGGCTGCAGTGATGGTGGTATCGGAAGTGCTCTCGCGCTTACATTTTTGGACAGAGGCTTTCACGTCTTTGCCACTGCTCGAGATCTCTCCAAGATGTCAGCACTTGAGGGTCTATCTAACGTTACTTCCTTGGTGCTCGATGTAACGGATCCCCGACAAATCCAAGATGCGGTGGAATTAGTCCGGAACAAATGTGGAGGTAGTCTTGATATCCTCATCAACAATGCGGGACGCAACCACTTCTCGCCAGTGCTCGATATTGATCTAGTTGAAGCAAAGAAAATCTACGATATCAATGTTTGGGGTCCTTTGATGCTCATCCAGAAGTTTGCCCCTCTTGTTATTTCAGCGAAAGGATCGATTATCAATGTTACTTCCATCTCAGGCTACGTTAACGTTCCTTATATGGGTATGTTGGTACACATTTTATGATTTATCAATTATTGAATAATGTGATGGTGTTATTCGGATGAACACAATGGAGTATGCAGAGCAAGTCGTGAATAGCATCCTCGGCCGAAACAGTGATGGAAGATTTTGGTGTGGTACAAATGCTACGCGACCAAAGTTAGGATCAGCTGTAATACTACAGGGGATTTCGGTAAGTTATTTGATTATGTTGTCAACGATAATAAGATTTCATACTAACATTTCAAATAAAGGATGGTTACATGGTAATGGGTTGCGGATTGGATGAGCTTGTAAGCAAATTGAAGGAGACTTGATTTTAAAGACGCTCTCTGATCTCCATGTCTCACTTGACTATATAATGCCATTATATATGTAATATTAACACATAGAGAAGATTGCGAATGGATAACGCTATGGCAAGGATAATTAGCCCAATATATTATATTTGTTAGCGAGTCCACGTTACGTGGCGTATGACATTACGTGGAATACGATGTAGACTTACGACAGAAAGCTTCGCACCGAGAAGTCAGTAACCGAGATTTCCTAAGTACTTCAGACTGTATTAAAGTTAATCCGTGCACAGGGACTCGGTGTTATGTCACCGATGCTAAGTAATGTTGGAACAGGGGTGTAATCTGAGATCAGCAGATAGCTATCAAACTTAAAATTACAGTATAGCTGTAATCAAACTCGCTCCAGCAATCCTGCAAGTATGTATGAGAACCGAGGGAAAGAGTGTCAGACTTTCATTTAACCGACATATGTATGCCGCCAGCAGAGCACTTTATTTCTGCTACCTACCTATCTATTGGAGGGGTTTGTTCGCTACCAAGTTACTGGGAAACAGTGACCAGCCCAAGCTTAATGTAATTACCAAGCTGAATAGCAAAAAGGGAAATGCTAACAGTTGGGACTGAGATGCCCTTGTCATATAACATCTCGGGAAAGATGTGCCATACAAGTACATTGACAGCGGTGTTGTGGAGCACAAATTACTAAAAATGGATTCGAGTACAGTAGGCAAACAGGCATCGGAGAGTATGATCGAGGCGAGGAAATGAGGACGGCGCAGCAGTTCATTACTCGAAGACTTGAAGACCATTACTATATCTTTGGGAAAATGTTGGTCTTGAGATCCTTCCCTCATGAAAACAAACACGATGGAGAAATCATTCTTTCTGTTACAAGCCGTCGAAAGCAACCTACTGTCAATGGTCGCTTGCTTTCTTTTCATCCTAATTTCTTGGAGGGTCTATCGATTCACAATTACTCCATGGCTATACCCAAATAGTCCCAAAGAATTGCCATACTGGATTCCATGTAAGTCAAGGCCTCCCATTCATAACTATTCCGTGTTCACTGTACTAATTTATCAGTTTTAGGTGAGTGGTCTATGAAATCACCTTTGAGCACAAACAAAATTGCGTTTGTTACTTGCCTTTGTCGGGAACAAGCTGATCCCCCAAGGACATGCGTCGGGATTCTATAGAAATGCGAATGCCGTTTTGGAACGTGGGAGGTAACTGCTATGATGCTTTATATAGCACTCTTCGATCTAGGACAAGCACTGATAATGATTAGAGTGTACTTTGGAGATACCAAAGCTTTGTATTCAATCACACTCGCGGGTGAAACTGTTTGTATGATCACTGGAGCGAACGACATACAAGAACTTTACCGAAATAGCTCGACGATAAGGTGAGATACAGTAGAATCTGGTTATACCGGATTTATTTATACCGGAATCCTGGTTATACTGGAAAAAATTTCTGAATTCGTCGAATTTTGTATGGTTATATCGGAATTCCTTTATATATTAATATACTGGACAACTTTTAGCCGATTCTGGTATAAAGAGATTAAGTTTGGTAGTAAAATTGATATATAATTCTTTAGAAAAGTTCGAAATCTTATATTATATAATTAATTTTGAAATATATAAAAGTATATAATAGATTATATTGAAAAATTAATTATATAACTATTTGGTTATACTGGAATACTGGTTATACCGGATTTGATTGGTTGAATTTTTTAATCCGGTATAATCAGGTTCTACTATAATTTGATTAAAGATATGTACTCATTTGTAGGCCTATCTCCTAAAAGCATCTCCAGAGTGTGGGGCGAAAGCCATGAAAAGCTAGCCACTAGAGACTCTAAAAACACCATCCGATCACCACAGGAGATGACTTCCGAATATCATCGTCAACAGTTACTCACAGCGGCCAATGCCGAGAACCTCATCCAACGAATCATTCCCGGCCTTGAGAGGAATCTTTCCTAGAACACATTGAAGCAACATCCCGCCTGTATCCGCACGTCCGGCGACTCTATCACGATTTCTCTGTGGGAGTGGTGCAACGAAGTTATTATCAAGGGCTCTGCAACTGCATATTATGGACCCAAATATTTGACATAAATCCGAATCTCCTACAAGCAATGATGAAATGGGAAGCTACAAGTTGGAAATTCATGTGCAAACTGCCTGGCTTCATGGCACGAGATATGATCGACGCGAGAAGTGAAATCATCGACACCCTGTCCAAATACTTTGAGACGCCTAAGAAAGATCGGTCTGATGCACTGTATTTTGTAACTGCTATGGAGGATGAATTGCGGGCAGCTGGTCTGAGTGATCGTGAAACTGCAGGCATACATATGCTACATTTATGGGCGTAAGTATTATAGCGAACAATCTCCGAAGTGGCTGACGAAGGTATAGAATTACCGCCAATGTGTATAAAGCTGCATTTTGGGCAATAGCCTATATTGTTTACAGGCCAGAATTACTTGGACATACCCGTGCAGAAGTAGCCCCAGCTGTAGGAAAGGATGGAGAAACATTGAATCTCAAGTATCTCACAGAGAACTGTCCACGCCTCGAAGCTTTCTTCAATGAAGTGCTGAGAGTTAATTCGGCTGGAGCACTTGCACGCGAAGTTATCAGCCCTACATTGTTTAGCGGGAAACTACTTGCGAAAGGCACAAAACTCATGGTCAGTGAGGGGTCACTTTTTCAGACTTACCAAACTAACTTAGCGACCCAGATTCCATACCGGCAACTTCATCTCGATGGACAGGCATGGGGACCAAGTGCTCATGACTTTGACCCCGAGAGATTCCTCGAGGATAAAAGCCTTGCACGCAGTCAAAGTTTCCGGCCATTTGGAGGCGGGACTACTCTCTGCCCAGGTCGCTTTCTTGCTAAGAACTCTGTTTATACCATCCTGGCTCTTCTTTTCTCTCGATATGATGCCACGTTAGATACTGACGCCGCGAATCAAAACTTTCCACGTCTCGATGACGCCACGGCGGGAATTGGAACAATGGCGCCGATACCTGGAGAAGATGTTAAACTGGTCATTAAACCGATGAAGAGTTAGGAGAGAAGTGGTATGTTGTTGGAAAGGATGCTCTAGCATTGAGTGGAGAGATAGCGAGGGGCATGAAATTTTTGTGCTTCTAGTGACGAAATCAAGTGCTTAATACTAGATCTATAACCACATTGTTTGAAATTTCGAGATGTTAGTGCTATTTAAATGATATTTTAGTATGATATTTTAGTATGATATTTTAGTATGATATTTTATGATGTATGTATCAGAATATCCAAGGCCATCTTATTGGGGGACTGTAATCTGGACCATCTAAAACTCTTGGCAAGCTATAAGATGTACTCTTGAATTAGACAATCTGATACATATCCAGCAAACATTCGCTGCTGTCCATATTCTTCCATTATTATTTTTAATTTTGCACGCGACATATGACCCTTCAGGAAGATGTCCCTGTGGAAGTGTACGGACTGACAAAACGACCTAAGTCTTCAGTCTGACTATAATCTCACAGTACCATAGCCTATTAAGAGAATAGATACCGCAGACACCTCTCAGATTAAGATAGGAAAACATATCATAACATACAGCGTATGGGTACTGTTTATTGCTATGGTACATTAGTCCTCTCTTTGTTATTCATAATGGAACTAAGAAGAACTTACAAATGCTCCGCTATGAAGCAAAGAAATTGCATTGCATCTCGACTGCAAGGACCGAGTGAATTGGTCAGTTGAGAGAACGAGTAGATTGCAAAGTTTTCGCGGTGCGTTTGAGCATAATCATGTCGGGCTGAGTGATCGGCTTAGCATGGGCGGGGGACACCAGGAATGCAAACTCTCTGGTATGCCATACTTGTTTTCATTGTCTCTGTTCAAGCCGTTAGATAAAAAACATTCTAGGTCATTCATTAGTTTCGCCGAACTTACAGTGAGTATCGCATGTTAACGGCACGAGCAAGTTTCAAAAGATTAATCAGTTCTTTCTCGTCCTCTGTCCAACTCAGCAATGCGGATGTAGCTTTTATCAATGGAATCTCATAAGCTTCATCATATGGCATCATAAAATACAGACTTGCAAATTCGAAATACAGAGGATACAACCTGGCGCAACCCCAGTCAAATAAACTAATCGTGTTGTCTTCTCTCAGGATCATATTCCGTCGGCATAAATCCATGTGACATAGAACGAGTGGGTGGGAACTCAGATTTATAGATTTATCTCGTATTGCCAAACGTTTGTTGAGCCAAGCTTCCATCTCTGCTACAGAGGTAAAGGTTGATCCCGCACCATTATCACCCCAAAGATAACCCTGCGGCTGACCCCCGCCTATAGGACCTGGAACTTGCTCGCTCTGGATTGTCCCAAGATGCTCGATAATTCTGGCAACACGGGGAACAATATCTGTGTGCTCATCAAGATCAAGCTCGTCTAGCTGCCGTCCAGGTACATAATCCATGAATAAATAGCCAGAATCTTTCCAATGGAAGTAGCGATAAACTTGGGCAATATGAACAATTTTCGAATCGACGTTTTGACGTGCAAATCTTTGAGTCTCTGCCTCAGAAGCCATGACACCGATTCCCACTTTGGCTACTATAGTGTCGGATAGCCTGACCACTTTATCCCCTCCAATGCAGCCTCCAATTACTTTATCCTCTCTTATGAGCTTGTCGCAGAATTCAACAAGCCATTCTTCACTGACTGTTTGAATGTCCCACGGTAAGTCTTCCATAATTTGATATAAGATTGATCAGTTCTGAGACGATGATGAAATGAGGAGTTTGTGTTCGTGTTATTGGTCGCTTGGGAGTGGAATTATATCATTAAAGTCCAAAATATTGGCCACCAGGGGAGCCGCGCTAGCTAGCTAGGTAACCTTCAATGCCAAGCGCCGGATATAAGTCCGTGCGCTAGAAAGAAAGATGCCAACTCGTCTAGTCTACTCGGGCGGGTACATATTTCTTTAAGGGACCGAAATAAAAGTGGTCAATTGGAACTGGGATTTAATATCTTTAGAGTATCCAAGTAAAGAGTTCTCAAAAGGCATGTGACCTCGAAAATAAATAATCAATGGTAATATTATAATCTCAAGTCGAAAATTATAACCTGAGTTCGATTTGAATTTCAAAGTAGGCGAATTTGAGTTGATCTTGGCAAGACAGTTCGCTAAATTTCTAGTCCGCATTTTAAAAGACTCCTTTGAATAGTGACACAACAAATAGGACTGTCAATATGGCTGACATATTTTCATTTTGCCACTTATTTCAATCCATAGACCAATCATAGACTCTACATGAAGGAAGAGCATGATGATTCAATAGTGCTTGACCATCGACTAAACGGTCGGGTTTTCGTACGGAAATCTAACCGCAAGAGGCCTTTTCAGTTAGCGCGTTTGATTTTAGACAGTAAAAACATTGAGAGCCATGACAGAAACCAAAAAAACGCCCTTTCGGATATTAAGCTTCATTTGAATACTGGGGACTAGTGTAAGAGATCGAAGTCCTTCCTACTGCCAAATCGAAGATTAGTATTCTTCCTTTACGACTGCATGACTTTGGTCATTTCAGAGCCACTCTGTCTATTAACAGATCACAATAACCATTGTTCCTTACAATTTCAAGAGTTAGATGCCCCGAGTTTTGAAGTTTAGAATACTAATCATGGGAATATCCCATTGTATATATCCATCTGGATACCATTTAGGTCGTTGTCGGCCTTTGTACCCTGGTACTCTCAAAATGTCTGTTCGATGGCACGATGAATGTTGGATGCTCACTGCCTAAAAGTTACGTACGTAGAATCTTCGTGATGATACAAATATATTGCAAAAAAAACTTCACATAATAGCTCCCCTAATTCACACGCTGGTAGTGCCTTCATAGGCACAAACAATATACAAACAGAACACACAAGAATATTTCATTCAATACATTACTGCTACTCGCTTTCCTCCATTTCAGATCTTGAATGGCATCCCATAAGCTCTCTAAGCCCACAAAGCCCTCAAGTTCGGGGGAGACCCCTAGACAGACAATTCTAGCAACTCTTGATCTCGAGGAGCGTGACTATAACTTTGATGTCCACACAATCCGTATAACCATTCACACCACAGGAAAATTCTTCGAAGCCGACGATCGAAGCGGAAACCACACCTCAATCTACCTGCTCACATCAAGTAATACCTCAGTCCGTCTGAATATGACCAAAACATCAGCAGATGCTACAATGGGCACCTTCCAAACTACATATTGCAGGTACCAGAGGACCAATAGTTCACTACGGGATTTTGATCTCCGAGCTACGGGTCGAGGACTCAAAGTCGGACAAGTGTTAACACTCGTCTATGAGAAAAGACGCCACGAGTATCAACTTGCGCGCAGCGGCCTGGGGTGCAGATACTGGGTGTAAGTGCTAATTACATGATGCGAACGCAGAAGCTGAGAAACTGACCTTCTGTGGTAGTAAAACTGTTATTAGGAGTCTCAACCAGGCTGAATTCATCTCATCGTCAAACCCTCTTACGATTAAACAGGTGACTGAGGGCTTGAGTTATAACTACTCGAAGAGCAAAACCCCCGTGCTGGAAGCTATTGATCCGGGCATTTTCCCAGCAGATATTCCAAAGAGAGGGAAGGAGTCAAAAGGCACTGGATTTGGATCTGGATCTGGATCTAGAGGAAAGCACTAAAAGAAAACAGAGATTTCAAAGCAATGCTGTAGGAGATCTGACGTGCCACGATTCTTTTTTGGAACATCAGAAGATTGTAAGATGGGGAGAGGATTGGAAGACATATTATTGATATTTAAAATGAGAAGAGTAGGCGTTCTAGGGAAATGTGTTTGTATTGCACATTCGGTTATCAAAGGAACATGGAGTTTGAAGTGGGAAGAGAACAATTTAGATATATCAAGACAGAGTTAGTTATGTAGCAATTTGATCTTTACCGAAACCATATTAGCAATAAAGCTAATATATCGAATAGACCCCCCAGCAAGTTTGCCCAAACACACTCTTTCAATGATTCAACCTGGATTATAAAATCAAAGTTTTTCTTCAGTTTAGCTTTCTAGAAGGAAATTCCCCATTCTCGAACCGACCTCTAATATTTCAGCGATATTCGCATTAGATATAATTAGTCCATTACTAAGTGCACTAACTGTCATAACAATTTGAAAATGAAATCGATAATAAGTTTGAGAACAATAATTCCGATAATTTGAAATCAAATATAATAATTTATTACAATCCAAATGATCAAAGTATAGATATTGACGCTAACAATCGAAGATTGAATTTGATATAGATTTTGAAAATTGAGAAGTATCCCGTGAGTCCATACACCCACTGATGGCTTAGTTGTAAGAAAGATAGGGGGGAAACCAACAATCACTCAAAGTAGAATAGCAAAACGATAAAACAAGTAAATTTCAGTTTTTGTCGATAAAAAATTCAATCAACAACTAACTAGATGTACTCCCATCAAATTTTTAGTAGTACAGAACTGCGATTCCTTACTCGCTATCGCTAACCTTCACAACCACTTTCCCGAAATGTCCCCCTTTATACAAATATTCTAATCCCTCCCTCGACTCCTCGAACGCAAACACCTTATCTACCACTGGTCTAATTTTCTTTTCCTCGTACCACTCCAACATTTCCTCGAATCTCTCTCTTGGTCCATTCAAGATCCCCTTGTACGTAACATTTCTTCTGAGCGCAAGAACATTCGTATTCGTGCGATCTGCATTGTCATCCTCTTTCCCAGAAAGATATCCAATAGCATTAATTAGACCACCAAAAGCAATTGCATCGAATGATTGGCGAAGCGTTAGGGCACCACCTGTTTCGAAGATATTGGAAACACCCTCGTTTTGGGTGATTTTCATTACTTCCTCGGACCAGATGGGTGTGGTACGGTAGTTTATTGTGTGGTCCGCACCGAGGGATTTGGCGTGGGCAAGTTTGGCATCCGAGGAAGAAGTTATGATTACTAGATGACTTTTAATTTCCTGAATTCTTGAAATGAGATGTTAATTACCTTCCATGCCACTGGCTTTGGCAATTTGCAATCCACTGATTGCTACTCCTCCAGTTCCCTGAATTAATACGGTTTCCCCCTTTCCGGCCGGCTGTCCAAGGGGTCTCATGCCATTGATTGCCATCCAAGCTGTCACTCCAGCAATTGGTAATGTACAGGCTTCTTCATCCGTGAGATATTCTGGTTTTCTGACCAAACCCTCAGCATCAAATACACGATATTCTTGCAGACAACCTTCAGTGGGTAATCCCAATCCACTGGCCATATCCTTTGCAGTCACTTGACCACGAATATGTGTTTGGTTGAAGATTGCAAGGACTCGATCACCAGACTTCCATTTTGGAGATTTGGATGATACAATTGTTCCAGAGATATCGGAACAGGGAACCAGAGACGAGGATTCATTGCCAGTATTCTTGTGATGGTTGTAAAGGCCCATTATAACCTCGGTATCCCGATAATTGAGAGCAACAGTGTGGATTTTGACGAGCACTTGACCATCTCCTGGTGTTGGAACTGCAGAGGATCCTAGAGTGAGGTCTTGTAGACCGGACTGTTGGGTGGTCCATTGCTTGTTGATGGTGGAGAGTGACATGGTTTATTCGAGATTAAGGAAGTGAAGAGGTGATAAAGTGAGGAATACGGAATAGGGAAAGGAAAATGTTATATAATGAAAGGGAAAAACAAAAGATGGAAAAATTTCAAATCCATCTTGAATTACAAAGATATTGCTCGTTGACCCACCAAAGCTTTGTTGCGATTAAATCATCATTGTGGGGAAGGCCGAATTCCCGATGAATCTGGATCATAATACTCTGTAAACATTTGCCCCACAGATTAACACCTCGGTGCATAATCGTGCAATTTCAGATTCTCCCACCACCAAATGAAGCATATATGACAGATTTCTTTCGAAAAAGTAGTATTATAATCATTCTCAAGTAACACTTGCCTCTACCTCGTCGTCTTATCGTCGTCGTCGTCATCATCATCATCACTGTCTTCTCCATCTCTCATCATTTCTAGCTCACCGTTCAACATCCTCTGCCAATTATCCGCAAATTCTCTCATACCGCCCTCTCCGCTTGCACCGGCTTCTACTACTTCTTGTGGCATCTTATGTGCACTGTATTGTGGACTCGAAAAGCCATATGCTTCCGGGTCATCCTTCTTTATTAATCTGAACTCGGGCATCCATCCGAGTTCTTCAATATCATCAGTTCCATCATCTTCATCACTACTTTGAGCAGGCAATGGCGGCACTGATGATGAATCTGCGACACCAAGTAATGGCGAAGGTACAGAAAGGGTGAGTAGTTCTAGCCATGAGAACAAGAGCGGATCTGTCCGTGGAGCCCATGGATTTATATCCACTAACCGTACTTTGTCAAATGGATCCGGTAGATAAACATCAAATGAGAAGTTAGGGTCTGGAAAGGTATCTTTGAGGGTTTTATCAAAGTATTCTTGAATCACTTCTCTTAATGTTGGAATGAGAGGAAATAAGAAATCAAAATAGTTTAGATCTCTTTGACATATGCCAATGATTCTTCGATCTCGTACAAAGCATCGGAATTCGCATGATGGATTAACTTTAAACCATTTCCGTAAGACTAAGACATATTGTGTATTTTCCTTCGTAATGGAAGGATCTTCGGCACAACCATCGAAAGCGTGTTCTAGGTCGTGGGTGATGAAGTCGGAAGATTTGAGAAGCAAGTAAATGTCGTTTGCTGTATTACATTCCATACTATTCTGTTTTAAACTGATCCATGTGGCATCCTTTGGAGCAGACCAGTTGAGTTTGGGAACCACGGATCCACCAAGTTCTGCGATTGTCTCTTGTATTTGCTTGTGGATTTCCGAGAACTTTTCCGAGGGGTCAGGTCCCGTATCTGTATCTTCATCCCAACCATCGCTAGTGGAATTGTTGTTGTATGTTTCTGGTGGAGGAAATGTAGCAATCTCGGATGGAAGAACTATGCCATCTTCTCGTAGATATGCAAGGAATTCTGAAGTGAGAGGGATGATTCGAGATTTAAGAGTCGAGGATCGATATCTTGAAATTTGTAAGCAGTTTCCTCGGGAGCATCTTGGAAAGAAACTCATACTTTGCATGCCAATTGTCGTATGAGCAGTTTAAAATATGTGATTTGGTGATAGGTTCGAAAGGAAGTCTAGTGAGGGGTTCTGGCTCTGTGAATGCAGCTTCTGAATTATTGAGAGCTGGCATTTTTCATATACAAATTTGACTGTAAAAATTGGTGAAAATGAATTAAGAGATTTAAGGAATATGATGATATCTGAAGATGAATATATGTATTGTGAGTCAGAGTGATCCCGTCACTTCAATGTTCCATCTTATCGAGGGGCAATCAATATTTTAGAAAGATTCTGCCACGCTAGAAATACACCGCCTGTTGATTTGTCTCCACTCCACCACCAGCTTTCTCACCAGCAATCATCTGGAAAAAGAACATTACAATTTGAGTATTTCGCAATCATGTCTTCCAACGTCGGTCTTACCACACCCAGAGGAAGTGGGACTTCAGGTTACGTCCAAAGAAATCTTGCGCATATCAAACCTCGCGATCAAGGCAAGCCATATCCTACGGATATCGACAGTCTTAGACACAGACAACGACAACCAGATAAAGGGATTCTTGAGCATGATAGGAAACGAGAAGTCGAGGTCAAGGTCTTTGAGTTACGCGATAAGCTTGAGGAAGAAGGGTATGTTCTTGCACAACCGTATAAATAATCGGTGAGCTTACATTGTAAACAGTGTCGATGAGGAAGAGATTGAAATACAAGAAGAAGCATTACGCAAGAAGTTGTTGAAGCAGATGGAGAGAGGTAACGGACCGAGCAGGAAAGGTTTAAAAATGCATCAAGTCCACGAATTGGCAGAGGCAAAAATCAAGCAGGATAATAAGTTCAGAAGTGCCTTGGGTATTTCTAAGGATTACAAGGAGGGTGGCCATTGGCAGAAGCAAGAAGAAAGACAGAAAGCTGCAATGGAAAAGAATGGCGAAGGATCTGCGGTTCCATCTGATAGATGAGTTCGAAAAGATGCCATATCAGAAGCCTCGACACGACCACATATTGAATGATTACTTCGGGGCGTTACGCAGATGGAGAGCTGGTCTTTCGAACGGACTCATTATTGGGATACAGGTGGATTCAACTGTTTTCATTGGTTAGAGCCCCACACCAACTGGTACGAATGTTCAAGGTTAGACATACACTTTACGACTCCTTTCTCTATACATTCTAAATTCTAGGTATTCACAGCTTATGTTTCTTCTCGCCGCTTGCGATCTTTCTAAACTCCTCTTGTGGAATACCAGCCGCAAATCTTTCCAGTCCACCGAATACCTCCGCCACACCCTGGGCGTCAAGCATATCTCTCTCTGGTTTTCTGATCAATGCCTTGATTTTGATCAAGCTATCACCGATCAAATGCGTTCCCAGCCGATTATCTATCTCCTCAAATACCAATTCTTTGAATTTATCGGTTTCTCCCTTTTCAACATCGAAAATCTTATTCACGAACCCAGCTTGCAGCAATTCCTCGGCAGTAATTCTCTTGCTCATAATAAGAGCCTCATTTGCTTTACTGATTCCCAAACGTTGGACGAAAGCCCTCGAAGCTCCTCCCTCTGCAACAAGTCCCAAGCTAGAGAAAGGGGTCAAAAGGAAGGTCTGCGGAGTGCAGTATATGAAGTCTGAGAAGGCGATTAAAGCAGCTGAGAGTCCGACCGCTGGGCCATTGAGGGCTGTAATGAGGATTTTTGGATGTGTATAGAATGCGTTGGTTATATTGAGGTTATTCGCAACGAAGCTAGTCAGCCAATGTCGAGCTAGATCAGTTCCAGCAGGTTGTTCTCTACTGATCGATACATCTGCTCCTCTATGAGTTGATCAATACATGGCAACCATCAATTAGTGGAAGAGTCTTACGCCGAGAAATATCGTCCTAGGAATTCAGGTTAGCAAGGTCCCTTTCGCAATTGATATTGCAGAACATACCCTTTCCTGTCAAAACCGTGACGAAAACTTCATCATGGGCAGCGATTTCTCTCATAAATTTAGCTATGAGATAATAACCATCTTGAGTCAAAGCATTGAGCTTCTTCTCGTTATTAATAGTGATTACTGCGACTCTGTCGTTGTACTCCAGAGTTACCGTTTCATTTTGAGCCATTTTGAATGCTTCCGTAGTGATTGTTAGTTTGGAAGTGAAGAATGGTATTAGATAAAAAGTTTAAGATGAGAGCAATTAACCAGCAGTTATGATATTAAGAAAGTCACAAATAGATATCGAATAGTCCAAACAATGAGATCCAGCAGGCTATTAAGCTCATTTGTGGGGCAGCCGATTGCCTCGGTGTTTAGGATTAGGATGCGACTAGAGATCCAGAAAGCCTCGCGATCTGCAGCTTGAGGAGAACCAGCCCAGGTACCTACCAAAAGACAAAGTGTGGGACGTTATTTGAGTATTGTATTAAATGAATATATTGGGCAAATGAAACTTGCGATTGTGGAATATGAATAAGAATGTTTCATCACCAAAATCAGGACAGACATTCTCATCGGCCATTATCTATTGTTTGTCACCAGAGCCTCGCATGATATGATTGGTCGATCAGGAGGTCTCAATACTCGCATCTTTTTTTAGAATTAATCTCGAGTCTTGATTGAATTGTAGGAAGAAGGGAAGACATCCACGTTAATAAACCCATCATATCGCAATACTAGACCACATAACTGCAATTATGGGAGGCCCCAATCTCGAAGTTTTCAAGGTAAACATTACCATTCCCAATTACTCATTCCGCAATTCTGATTGCCACCTCACAATGCCCCTCCATAGATCATGACCTGACAACCCAATAGTTCGGCATGTATATCATGTTTCCAATCGCAATCATGTACTATTATGGTACAAATCTCGATCAACGATTCTCGGTTCCGGACTTCTGGCCCAGAGTTGATCAAACTAATCGTATACCATTTGAGAGGGAGGAGATTAAATCGGAACTCGAGAGACTAAGGCAAAAGAGACTGTACTTGAGAGAGCAGAGGCTGCGGGGAGGCAATGGATCAAACGAGGAAGAAAAGTGAGGATGATGACGGTCATGAAGAATATAACATAGAACGGTGGCGTATGAAGGGAATTGGAGACGGCATATTTTATGGAACGATATTGGTTAAAAATGGGCTACAAGGCAGGCTGGCGTTCTATGAGCATATATGAGGACTATGTTGCAGGGCTGGGAGAGGATCTGCTCGATAATTGAGGAGTTTCAAAGGATGGAGCTGAATTCTTCAATCTTTCTTGAATTGTGGCGGAGGGGTGATGGAAGCTTTCTGCTATACTATAAGGCCCTGCTACTGTACATCTAGTCTATATCTACGTTTGTATGCGTTTAAACCAAATATATACTCCTCTCAATCAGTCCAATCCACTGATCAATTCTTCCCATTTTCCATCGTCAATATTTCCCTGTACCACATTCGCATATATTCCTTGGACATCCGAGTTATCTCTTGTAGACTCAATGAAAGAAATGAGTCGATCCGTAGCCTCCCCTGCGTCGACTGGCACATTTGTATCTTCATTTGGATCCCATAGGATATCAGAGCTTCCGATTTTGATATCGAATTTCTTCTGTAGAGCGTCCCCGGCTACTGTTACCATATTCGGTTCCGTCCAAACGACGATATTCCCCTCATCATCGACTTCTAAATCTTCCGCTCCTGCTTCAATTGCCTCATCCATCACATCATCTACGCCTAGATTCTTCTCGTCTTTCTCGAATGTAACACACCCTTTCTTCTGGAATAGATATGCGGTAGGTGTAACAGTTCCTCCATGAGTTTTGACCAGATGTCTCAAGTCCATCATGGTACGGTTAACGCTATCCGTTTCGGCTTCGATGATCATGGCGACTTGTGGTGGCATTATACATTCTAACGTCGCTTTTTGCAGCGGAGCCCCAGTCGTAGATTTTCCTTGACCACGGGCTATGGCAGCTTCCATAGAAGCTTTCGGAAAACCAGCTATGGCAGTGTAAGTATTTGTACATGGTGATGTCGAAGGGAATATACCCCGTTATGTACCTTTCTTCGCAGCCGCTAGAACAGTCGCCAGTCTTGGATTTATATACGGATCGGCCCCGTGTACTAGAACAGCATATCAGTATCATTGGAAATATGAATAGCGCACTGAAAAACATACATTTTACAGCCAGCGCAATATCATGCGCAATGATAGAGCGAGCCTTTGTCTTTTTCGCATCCACAGCACCCTTGTCATGCTTGATTTTCGACCATCGATTGTGACCTGAAGATACCGCTGACGTAGTGGAAAATTGTAGACATTTCGAACAGATATAATCGGTTCGAAGGAGAGGTCTTAGACCTCTGGAAAATGCTGGCATTTTTGTTATACCGGGGATGAAATTTAATATTGAGTTGGGACTTAGGAATAGAGCTCTGAAAATAAATATTGCTGTGGCTTCCGATTGGCTGAATCTCGATCGTCGTCTCGAACACCTCTGTGAATTGGTACAGGTAAAGGTGCCAGCAATGAGGCCAGAACCACTCCACAAATGGCCAAATTCCACAAGGACATTGAAAACAACATATACAACAGATACTAAATAATGTTATCGCCAGGTCGACCGAGCTCTAAAAATGGCTCAACTGAACTTCCTGGCAGATTAGAGCCATCGCCTACCCCCGAGCTAGATATCAAGAAACTCCAATCCCTCCCATCTGAACAACAAGATTTGTATCTTCTCAATTTTGTCTCGACGCTCACGAGACATGTGGAAGGTTTGGAGCCAGACGACTGTACCGCTCAACAACTCTACCTCAAGAAAGAGCTCTTTCAAATACTCAACCTTGCAGCCCCTCCTCCGACCAGAGTTATTCGAAATAATTTGGGACGATGTTTCGCACATGTGCTAGGGAATGGGGATAGGAAATTGCTTTTCGAAACTATAAATGATTTGGTTACAATAATTAGTAATGGGAAGACAAAGACAGAAGGAGATTTCAGGACAAAACATGCAGCTGTCTACTGTTTAGGGGATGTTTTCGCAGCTGCTGGAGACAGCGCAATTGGATTACACCCCTTGGCATGCAGTGCTTTAATGAAGCTGTTGAAGTCTGCACAAAATAATGCAGGCCTACGGGCGGCGATCTTCAAAGCCTCGAGCAAGATTGTGGGAATGGTTGCGACAAGTATGGACGATACAATTGCAAAGGATATATGGAAACAAGCAAGGAGTTATGCTTCGAGTGAGAAATCAGCCTTGGTACAAATTGCTGCATGTAAATGCTTAAGGAATCTGTGTAAAAACACACAGTACTATGATAATGCCAGCGATTTCGAAAGTTTAAAGTCGACGATCTTCAAAACTATAGATTCGCCCAGCGCATTGGTTCGACAGGCCGCAGCAGAGTGTCTGGCGGAGGCATTGGTGAAAAGCCATTCGGAGGAGCCCCCACGGGATAATGATATTCCAATAATCAAGAAGATCAAGAAGACGAATACTAATAAACGTTCATCCGTCATAGCTGGACCGGGGCTTGATGACGATGAAATGCCCTCCAGGCCTGGTACACCCACTGGTAACAAGAAAAGTCAAATACTTGTCCTTACACTGCAAGAAATATTGAAAGTGTTGTCGAACCAGTATATTAAAATATCTACGACTAACAGAGCTCGCGCCGGGATCGCTGTTTGCTATAGTCGTATTTTCAAAAGCATGAGCGAAAGGACGGTCGAAACGATGTATATGCAGATCGTGGACCATCTTACTGTGGAACTTTTAAGCCATGCAAACATTACCTGTAATAGATATCGTTTGTTGAGCACACGCAAGTTTGTGCAAATCATCCTCGAAGACGTGGTCGGCCACTCCATACTTGGCGAATCTGGACAATTGGACGCTGCAAAGTCCTTGGTCAATGACATTCTGAAAAACTATCCTCAGGTGATCAAAGAGAGAGCTGAGCCTTCGAAACATACACTTATTGCCACTCTCAGCGCATTGGCATCGTTAATCAAAACTTTGGGGTCCGCTGCGAATGTGATTGCCGAAGGTTGTCGGGATGGACTATTACAAGTCCTTCAACACCCAAGTTACACAGTTCAGATATATACATCATATTGTTTACGAACGTTTACGCTGGCTTGCCCGCAGCAACTTTTGCCATGTCTCACTATTTGTATGAACAGCGTCAACCGAGAATTGAACTTGTTGACTACAGGACGAAATTCACCAAGACGATGTGTGGGATATGCAAACGGGCTGTCTGCCATGATTAGCACAGCAAATTTACAACCGCTTTACGGCTCAGTCGATGTTAATAGTCGTGTTCTTTCCCTCGCGACTAATCTTCTCAAGTCTAGTAGCAAGTCGGAATTGCGTATCTCGAGCACTCAGATCCAGGTAGCTTGGATTCTTATGGGCGGGTTGATGTCCTTGGGACCTAATTTTGTGAAGATCCATGTATCCCAATTACTTTTACTCTGGAAGAATGCATTGCCGAAACCTCTTGCAAAGGATAACACTTCCCAACGAAGTTTCCTCGAATCCTCATTCCTCACCCATGTCAGAGAATGCGCTCTTGGCTCTATCCTGGCGTTCTTGCAATTTAACAGCCGCCTCCTGACTGCAGACGTCTCTAAGCGAATTGCTGCCATGCTTACAAACACTTCAGCGTTCTTGAAGAGTCTCCCGTCCAAAAAACTGTCGGATGATGTCACACAGCGGTTGACTCCTTCATTGCAATTGCAAGATCTTGATTTGATGGTTCAGCGTCGCGTTCTTCAATGTTATGCGCGACTGGTTACGCTTAGTCCAGTCGGCGGAAGTGAAGCACTACTACAATCGAATCTTCTCACCCTTGCTGTATCGTTTTTTGCCGATCCTGAAAACTACAGTCCGAGTTCCTTATCTACGTCCATTGCGAGCTCAGCAGGTAATTTTGAAACAGTCTGGGACGTTGGAGATAATTCTGGGTTTGGGGTCACAGGTCTCGTTCGAGGCTTCATTGTACAAAAATTGGCTTCTGAACAAGATAATGGATCTCAAGATGACTGGGTAAAAGAAACGGGATCAGATATTGACATATCAAATGTTTTGCTATCCCCTATATGTAGCTCGCTTGAGCACGACTCCATTTCGCTGTACCTAGGCGATATCCAAAAAGATAACAGTCTACCAGATCCGCCCGCTACAGAAGTCGTCAACATAGCCATTAGACTATTCGCAATTGCTTTCCCAATCACCCCACCAAAAATTCAGGAGAGTATATTAGAACAAATCGCTACGTTTTTATCCACTGGTGCGCTGCAACGAGACCCTGGACGTAAGGCTGCGATTAATGTTAACATTGCGACTGCATTGTTTTCCGCGCTAAAGGTGGCCGTAAAAGAGACATCATCTCCTCCCGGAGACCTCACTAATCCTGCTGTGGAGAAGCTCATGCAAGAAATACTTCGGTCATTTGTTATACACCAAGATCAATATGTGCGCAGTATTGGCTACGAATCCCTAGCTCGACTGTGCAGTATTTCTGGTAATACATATACCAACCTGGAAATCAAACACCTCATTGATACCATTGTGAGCAACCGTGAGCCCAGCGCCAGAGCTGGTTGTGCAATGGCACTTGGATGCATTCATTCCCAAGTCGGAGGAATGGCGGCAGGCTTTCACTTGAAGACGATATTAGGAATCTTGATGTCATTGTGTAATGACCCTCATCCAACTGTTCATATTTGGGCACTCGAGTCACTATCACGTGTCGCGGAATCGGCTGGTTTAACATTTTCGGGATATGTGTCGAGTACACTTGGCATGCTGTGCCAGTTATATGTTTCAGACACACATAACGAAGAAATTTCTTCCCTCGCCACTTCAAATCTAGAATTGGAATTGTCTACAACCGCAGTTATTACGCGTTGTATTGATTCTTTGGTTAATGTTCTTGGCCCTGATCTTCAAGATATGACTAAAGCTCGAGACTTGATACTTACTGTGGTAGGACAGTTTGGGGCAGAGGAAGATGTCTTAGTCTTGGCTGGTAGCCTGAAATGTCAAGAACATCTAGCTCTCTATGCCCCAGGTCACATGGAATTCGTAGATTATGTTGTTCTACTTCAAAAAGATCTCAAATCCGACATTTCTTTACTGAGAGATATCGCCATTGACGGGCTATACAATCTCATGAAGCGTAATTCGGAGGATGTCGTAAAAGCGGCCGAGACTGGCTTTGAAGATCAGCTTTGGCTGGCTTTGGATTCAGACCCTACACACGATGGTATCAGGAATGTTATTCGAAATTGGTTACAACAATCCTGCTTGACTGAAACTCCACGATGGCTGCAAAGATGCCAGACTGTCCTATCGATGACGCGCCCCAAAGCAGAAGACTCCTCTGCCATATCTGCAAAGGTCAGTGCCATGCCTGATTTGCAGGACGAAGAAGTAGCAGGTTTTGCAGCTGCTTCTGGTATGACCAAAGATACGAATGCCCCTGCTGCGGGCCAGGAACCACTTAGATGGCAGGTCCGAACATTTGCCATGAGCTGCTTGGGGGAAATCTTTGCTCTGGTTAGCAAGGATCTAGCAGCTAACGGTAGCTCATCTGCGGAAGTTGCTTTACAAAAGAGGGTTGCCGATGTTATTCGAATGGCTTTTTCTGCCTCTACTTCTAACGTTGTGGAGCTTCGAGTCTGGGGTCTGAAGATAATTGATGCAGTCTTGAAGATGTTTGGTCATATACCAGATCCAGATTTCGCCGAGGCCCCACTTCTAGAGCAATACCAAGCTCAGATCAGTTCCGCTCTTACGCCAGCGTTTGCTGCTGACTCCTCGCCCGAGTTAGCTTCTGAGGCTGTCAATGTTTGCGCAGCTTTCATTGCTACTGGAATCGTTACTGATGTCGATCGAATGGGTCGTATTCTCAAAACTTTGGTTACGGCGCTGGAGAACTTCTCGACGGAGTCTGAAGTTGCATCTATTGGAGATCTTAAAGGTCTCAGTTCCAATGCTCAGGTCATGGTCAAGATGGCTGTTTTCTCTGCCTGGGCTGAGTTGCAAGTAGCCAGCAAAGAACAAAAGTATCTTGTGGATGTCCTTAAACCATATATTGGTACTTTAACTCCCTTATGGCTTGCTTCGTTAAGAGAATTTGCACGTTTAAGATTTGAGCCAGACATTTCGATGAGCTTAGGTCCTCCATCTTTGTCTGGTAGTTTAGACAGCATTTATTCTGCATTGAATCGAGAGACTTTATTGAGGTTTTATCAGGATTCATGGCTTAAGCTTGTTGACGCTATTGCTAGTCTCATCGAACAGGATAGTGAATTTGTTTTTAATGCTCTCGATGGCAAGGAAGCCGATGCTCCTTCAACGAATGGAAACTCTAAGGGCAATGATATCAATTACCGGGACGAACCAGTCGCATTCTTCTTCGTTCTGTTTGGAATTGCGTTTGAAGCACTCGTTGCTAAACCTGGAAGTGAGGCTCTGGCATCAAAAGGACAAACACTTGAGATCTTGCAGGCTTTGAAGAAAATCCTACATCCTAGTGTGTCTGGCCATGCGATATATCGAGAAGCAATATTCTCGGAGACTATGGATCTACTGGATCGACTTGTTCTCACTGAAGGACTTGATGTTCAAACTGTTATTGTGCAAATCGCAAGAAGCTTATGTATTTCTCATCCGTCAGCGACCAAGGCGGACGTAGCCGAGGGCGAAGATCTGTCGGAGGATATTGAACAGCTTTTCGAACTGACTAGGATTATTGTTTTGGTACTTGCTGGCCTGCTACCAAATTTGATTGAAGCACAACAACCTGCTCGACATACACTAACAGAAGAAGCCGTTTCTCTGGTCAGGGTGTCTCTCAATGCATTAGTCGATGCCGCTGAAGTATTCCCATCGATAATCAAAACAGATCTGCATGCTTGCATCATTCACATATTTGCCACCACCCTTGGAACGGGAAGTTGTCAAGCTGTGGTGGTTCCTCAATCGCTCCCGATACTCAAACGATTCATCACGAGTATCTCCGCATTATACAAAACACAAAAGCCTAAGCACAATACCAGCATCATACAATTACAAGGCTGTCTTAAACGATTCTTATCAATATACATAAATGCTCAAAAGCGAGAGACAGAAGTATCTTTACCATGTGTCAAAAATGCTCTTCTTGCATCAACACTGTTGCTTACTAGTGGGACAAATCATTTATCTGCTAGCGAGCCACTTGTCGCTCGCTTCCTAGATGAAGTTGTCGATTGCTTGAGTGATCGAATGGTAAGACAATTGTTTCCTAAGGAGTTAATGAACTCTGCTAACATAATCGAACAGACTGTCAAAGTAGCTGCAAACTGCATTCGTAGTCTCCTTCTCACAAGCCCCAAAACACCCGCCGATCAAACCATTGCGCGCCATCTTTTACCTCTCTTGATTACCTTTAGCACAAACACCACAGTTGAAGACCCTGAAAACGCAAGAGCTCTAACATTACATGCTCTCACGGCATTCGTGGTTTCACTTGATGGTAAGCAAAGAGCAGTAGCTATGTCGATAGTCGTACCTACATTATTAAAACGCGCGAATGGTGACGGGGAGAAAGTTTGGAAGGAAACTAATGCGAGACTGCTTGAGATGGCAGCGGCTGATCCAACGGCTTTTAGAGCGGTGGTTGGGGGAATGACGGCAGAGCAGAAGGGATTTATGGAGGGGGTTTTGGTCAAGGGAAGGGAGGGCGGAAGAGGCAAGATGGATGACGATGGAGAGGGGGGTAAAGAACCAACGATTGCTTTGAGGATGGATTTTGGTGGATAGTGGATGAGTGGGATAGAGGGAAGAATAGAAGGAAAGGAAATCAAAAGAAAATGTTGAATTTGCATGGAGTGGAGTAAGGAATGCATGTCGGAACGATCATGCGATGCGGAAATAACATTGAATGATGGGATGCAATAGATATTAATATTAAGCGGAGATATTATGCGATTAAAGAAAGGGAACTGGTATATCCAAATGCGCCTATCCAAGTCCTATCGTGTACTGTGTCTCCTCTTTAAGGATCCTTCCTATCCTACTTCGTGCCCAAATTAATCTCCATCCCACCATCAATCTATATCCCGTCTTATCCAGTCCCTCCCAGCGCAATTCCCTTGCTCTCGGACCAATCTAACACTTGAAATCCAACTAGCTTTTTCCTGACAAAAAAAACTTCTTCCCTCATTCCGTGATCCCACCTCCTAAAATCTACCGTCTAATCATCCTTCTTTCCCACTCTCTTGTCTGGCTCTCTGTTCTGGTAGGCGGAGCAAAGAAATCCGTGGGACCATTGCCCGTTCTGGCGCTTTCGGGGTAGCTGAGCTCGAAGTGGAGGGAGGCGAAGGGTTTTTTGAGGGTGCGCCAGATGGAGTGGAGAGTTAGGGGCATGGTTTTTTTTTTGCGTTGTAGATGAGTGGTGTGTTGTGGTTTAGAGGAGATGAAGTAGAGGATTTTTTTTATTTGGAGGGTTTGGTTTCCAGGTGTGGTGACTGGATGGTGTGAGGAGAGGATTGGTAAGGACTGATACTCTCACGAACTTGGGAATTGAAGAGATTGAAATGGGATTATTATATCTGAAGATTAAAAAAGGGAATAAAGCTAGTGTATATATATACATATGCATTTCCAACCTACACACTCAGACATATCATATATTTCTGAACCGACGCATACCCGAAAACCTCCCTATCTCTCCCAGGCCCTCAAAACACCCAGGCCCGAAAACCGCAACTTTCATAACCGAAATTTTCGATAATGATATCGTAGCGAAATGGGAGTGAAACAAAAATTATGTCTCGAGTTTTCACCGCGATTGTCGAATCATCGACTTCGTAATTTAGTAACATCGCCACACCCCGAGAATTCCCCATTTTTGTACCGAGATGTCGGGTGTTTTGGGTGATTATTCGGAGGATTGGATTGTTTGTTCTAGGGGGTTTTCGGGATGGATTTTTCTTGTTTGGGTGAGGTGGAAAGGGGAAGTGAGGATTGGGGTTTCGGACGAATGGAAGATTGATCGAGACGGGATAGGAGGGAAAGAGCGGGTCGGGATGGTGGTTCATATCATGTGATCGATTGTTAGATATATATACACTGTCTCGAGACTGTATTTTTGTCTTGAGTGGAATGTGTAGATGAATTTATGTATTTCTTGGGATTTAGAGAAATATCGATTGTTCAGCCGCGGGGTAATCACTTGTTCGTCTGTATTGGAGGAGGTCTTTCGTTTCAACCTCTGCAACAATATTCCTCGATGTTCAACGAGTGTTTATTCATCAAGTATAACCAATTTACTCTGAATTTGCGTACATCAAGATCTATCATTGGTTTGGTAATCAGGTATCGATGTCAACTTTGATGCTCTGGGTTGCTAGGCTTCATTCAAAGGTTCTTACTGGTGCATGTATCAGGTAAAGAGCATTGAGTCTCTGAACGCGTCCCGCACAGGTGACACTCTCGATAGGTTCTGTCTGTTCAGCATAGATGTTCGTATCTTAGTACTGGATTCTCTGAGTATATCAAATCAAAAAGAGGATTATGCACAACAATTTATACTGCCCCGCAAGGTCAAAAGACTTAGAAGTCGTATGTGACACAATCTTATAATTATGTGTAGAACTGAGTAGCTATTTTGCTTCTTCGGCGAGAACTGTAAAGAAAATAAGCGTATGAATTGTGTGAATTCCTCATACGGAAACTTCTAGACATAGTGCAAAGGAAACAATCCAACTAAATCGTCATTCCTCTCTCATAAATCCCAGTGACTTTTTCAAGTGGAGACATCACTTCCCAGCTTAAGCCTGCCGCTTACTTGTGCTATCGGTAGTTTCTCTTTGCGTCTCCTACAATAGATATATTAGAAAAGGCACTCGAGGTAGAAATAATTCTAGGCTAAGCAGTGTACTACTAACCGCATGAGCAACTTTCCGCTCCTCGACATAGACTCTGCAATCTTCTCTTCCCTTTTCGACATCTACGAACCATATGATGATACTCGCAAAGGCACATAATGCGAACAGGAATGGAAATCCCATCCAGTTATTATTGGTGTGGTTGACAATGGCTTGGATGACGTTTGGGCCAAGGATTGAAGACTGAGCCATTAGTTGAAAGTCATGAAGCATCATCAGGAATGGGTAAGAGCACGGGAACATACGGCTTTATTTGTAATACCAAATAATCCAAAGAACATCCCCTCATATCCCCTGGGAGTTACTTCACTCATCATTGTTTGCGAGTATGAAAAATACGGTGCTTGAAATAATCCAAAAACAATATTATAGACCCAAAAGTCATATACATGGTGATAGCCTACTTTGTCAGTCCATAGTCCAATCACACCATATAAAGGAATCAAAACGCTAAAGACGTTGGTGATGATGAACATAGGTTTAGTTCTAATGCCAAAATACTGTTGAATGTACCAAAATGCGAAGGTTGACATCGTAGAGGTTACAGCTTGTGCCAGTCCAAGATAGGTCAATTGGAGAAAGGAGAAAGAGATAACTTCGTTTTGGATGATAGAGACGAGAGTAGTGGTTGTATTCAAACCGTCGGCAAGCATAAAGAATGCGAGGAGATAAGTAAAAGTCTGAGGAAGATGACGAATCTCGACAATGGCGAGATAGACCTGTTTCCAGCCGATGGTCCATATTGAACTACCTTTTGGGATAGGTGGCCCAGGACGTGATTGTTGGAAAATGAACCAAGGAAGGCCAAGAACGACCCAATCTAAGGAATTTTGATGAGAACCATTTCCAAATATTTAGTGAACAAATACATACATGAGTTGGTGAGGCATAATGCAAGATTGTTAGCAAAAGAATTTCCCTGCATCGGAATCAGGACAGAAAGGCTAAGTACTAGCACAAGAACGTAACCGATACTAGCATGAGCGGTAGAGATATTACTAATATGGTTTCGTTCCATACTCTCTATTCTATCGTATTCGTCTTGATTTATTTTTTCATCTTTAAGTTCTTCGTCTCGAGCTTTTCGAACGTGAGGCATGTAGCGGGCGAGTCTAGGAAACAATGCGTAATAGAATACCAACGATGCCTAGTTTCCCGTGATATTAATATAAAACCTGGAGCCAAATTGATGAGCATACTAACGCCATATGAAATGTATGATACAATGTACAAAGCCATAGCCGTGGGCCACTGTTCTGGCTTCGTAATTGCCATCATCCCGTATTGGAAGACCCAGCACTTTATCCGTTAGTGTAACCTTTATGGTAGAATTCGCCACTTACCACAACAGTAAGAAATAAAAGTATCCATCTCCCAAAATGTCCATAGTCTGCGACTGATCCAAAAGCCACAAATATGACAGACATAATGGTGAAGCAAATCCCATTCGCAAGCAGAACCACACTAGAAACGGATCTTGTAGTATTACCCCATGGGATTACACAGCCCCCTGTGCTACAATTACCTATTTCAGCAGGTGTAATGGCGGGATCCCATCCAGCTTTACTAAGAGCATTTTGAAAAAGGGCTTGAGAATAGCTTTGCGGCCCTACTCCATTATTTCCCTAAGAATTGACAGTTAGAATACCAACGATCCCTAAAGTCGACTAGCACTCACGTTATAATAAAGATAATATGACCATAACTCTTTTCTTGAGGTCGTGGGCTGGTAAGAGGATTCTTCGTCGATACCAAATAATTGCTCATATTTATTGAGGTTCTTCTTTATGCGATCAGATTTCAATTCATCGACATGTATCCCGTTATCGTTTATCTCGATGGCGTTGTCTTCGATTTCGTTGATCTCAGGAGAGCCCATACTTGCTCTTCTTCTCAACAGTGGCTGTCTCGAAAGACTTCGTTTTCCAGAGGAGGAAGCCATGTCGTTTATAGATGCTTCTCATATCTAGGAGAAGCAGTAGCAAGTATCCCGTCGTACAAAATGTAATCTCGCGTTACATTTCGTGAGATAACTTATCATGTTGCACCCGGCATGGCCCTGTTATAGATAAAAGAGATACCCTATCAATTAACAAAGGCTGGCTGAGGAGACAAATATGCTGCAGGCGTGATTGTATCCAGGCGACACACCTTCGGTGGTCGGGCTGCAGCCAAGTTGTCTCGGGTGATATTCGGCCCAATCACGTGACTGTCTGATCAAATCCCTTCATCTTTGTGTGTCAAGTCGCGACTTCTTCGACACGTGCTCTTTCACAATATTGGCAGGCGCTGATGCCTCTGGGCAGCTTTCCCAATGCGAGTTGCAGTGGAAATTGTGAGCCTCATGATTGAATCACATCGGAGGGACACCGGAGGGTCTCTCTTTGAAGCCTTCACTAGACACACTTAGAAAGAATGGTGTCAATATCTGAAGGGTCAGCAATCAGCCAGTGGTCAGATGAAGAGCTGAAGGAGAAAGTTGGACAGGTATGGCTCATCTCTTTTAAATTGCTTCGCATTCGTGCCAATACTTGCCGATCTTACTGCACCCTATCAACTACACAATCTTCCCGATGTCATGGGATCGGTGGACGGGCGAAACAACGGCATATCCGACAGGTGATGGTGAACTTGAGTTTCGCGCTGATTTAAATGACAAAATAGCTTTTTATTGTTGGCTTCAATGGTCATACCGCCAACGAAGATATCAAAACTCTCATCCAAGCATACAGGATTGGAACCGTCATCCTTTTTCAGAGAAATTTCTCAACCGCGGTACAACTTCTCCAACTGACGGCTTCACTACAACATATTGCAGATACCTTTGGACATCCTCAGGGCCTCTTCATTGCAACCGACCAGGAAAATGGGCTAGTGACTCGCATTAATCCACCTCTTGCAAGACAACTTCCTGGTTCAATGGCTTTGGGGGCGACCGGCCGACCGCTAGATGCTTTCAAAGTTGCGGAATGTACAGCAAAAGTAATGAGGGCGTATGGATTAAACATGAATTTTGCACCCGTTGCAGATATATATTCAGAACCAAAAAATTCAATCATTGGAGTGAGATCATTCTCAGATGATCCAGAGATAGTTGGAAGATTTGTATCAGCGCAAGTGATAGGTCTGCAGCAAAACGGCATTCTGTCCTGTGTTAAGCATTTTCCTGGCCATGGCGATACGGCTGACGACTCTCAATATGGACTTCCTGTCGTCGTTAAAACCAAAGACGAATTGAAAATTCATGAGCTCGTTCCATTCCGGCACGCCATAGGAGCTGAAGTAGATGCTATTATGATGGCTCATATATCTATACCCCGTTTGGAGAGCGCCTCTGACGTAGTGCTCAATGCCCTACCTGCCAGCTTGAATCCGGAAGTGATAGGAATTCTGCGCCAAGAGATGAAATATGATGGATTGATTGTCAGTGATTGTTTGGAAATGGGCGGAATAAGAGCAACTTACGGAGCAGAGAGAGGAGCAGTTATGGCATTGAAGGTTAGCACCACAGATGTTCTTACCAAGACCAATACTCAAAGTTCGTGCATCTAGGCAGGAGCTGATTGCGTTATGGTTTGTCACACGTTGAAAACCCAAGTCGGTGCCATTGATGCTGTTATTGCTGCAGTGAAGTCTGGTGAGATCTCTCAACAAGCTATTGAGTGTTCAGTAGATCGAGTACTACGACTCAAAACCAAGTATTTGTCCCGGAGGGCATCAAATGCTGCTGGTTACATGTTGGATCTTCAAATGTGTGACGAGGAATCATCACAAATTGCGTCCGTAGTCTATGCCAGAAGTGCAACTGTTGTTCGCGCCGATCCAAGATTTCTTCCAGTTTTATCATTGGCTACGAAGGTGTTGCTATTGTTTCCATCAGACGCACGCTTTAGGGATGATGCTTCTGACAGTGGCGGATATGGAGCAGTTCGATCGCCCCTACTTGCCTCTTATGTTGAAGCTCTCAGACCCTATTGCTCGGCTATATTGGATCAGCAGTTTGACAAGGACTATTTATTGCATCCCGGCCACAAAGACATGGACCATTTTATGGAAGCTGATGTGATTATTCTTGTGACCAGGAATGCAACATTTAGTTCTCATCAGAAATATATGGCGCGAATTTCAGGCACGTCTCTGGTTGGATATAAAAGGTTCATCACGATCGCAACATGTGATCCTTATGACTTTCTCGAAGATAGCGATGGCATCGAAAATTACATTGCAATATATGAGCCTACGGTATCGGCTTTCAAAGCAGCCGTAAAGATAATATTTGGTATACGGCGGGCTCAAGGCCGGCTCCCTATCTCTACACCGGATCATTCTGTTAACGAAGGCGGTCAAACATCTGTTGACGGGCATTCTGGGGAGAATAGGAAATTAAAACGTAGAAAGACCAAATCCATGGCTAACCTTACGAAGCCATAATTGCATTGATACCCTTAACCAACAGTCGGGCCAGGGCTTAATATGTTCCACGTCATTGGTATGCGCAAAGGTTCTGCATTCCTGCTGCTCATGCCATCATGGGGCAAAAGGGTGGGCGTTGCTTGGGAAGAGATCGATCAAGAATACAATGATGAAATGGTAGGTATTATTCTATTGGTCAATGCATTATAGGATATGAAATATCGGGGGTCTATCGAGCATACATTTTACTGGGCCAGTATTTCTAGTTTGTATTGGACACTAGACTTCCAATTGAAGAAAATTAATGAACTACTTGAATATTCTGAGATTTGGAAACATCAGAAAAACAACTAAGAGGTCATTGTCCGAGCCTAAACAGGAAGTTCACATGATTGTAGGTGGTGCAGAAGCTAAAGATTGAATGCAGCGTCGTTCTGGAGAGTTCACCACATTTGGGAAAAGTGCAAATTGATCTTTAGGTACACAACAGACACTGGAAAATTCCTGTTTCGGCCTAAAATCGAGAAGTAGGCTGGGGTACACAAGCAAATACGTAGCATGGCATAGGCCTCTACTGGTCCAAGGTCGAGTGATGTGATGCTTTGTACTCATCGTACGATGGAGATCTGACATAGAGTGATATCTTGTACTGCCTCAAGATGCTTGTTATAATGAACGCACTCTTAGGGATATTACCTATCCTCGCTGCCCCAACCCCGTCAAGCCGTTCAATGTAACTCTTTTTGATTATTTTAGACTGTTCCTGTTGTCAATGTCTTGGTTGTTTTTGGTCCTGTGACCGACTTTTCAAGGGAAAGATAGCTCTTCAATTATGACGAATAATTTATCCTTTGCCTATAAAGCTTTACTTGGCAATCCGATGACCATGCATTGCTATGTTGTGAAACTGAGGAACCCGGCCCTCGGCAGGCCTCTTATTTGAACAAAATCAATATGAGAGTTTAAAGATAACTTCGGGTCAATACAACTCGAAATTGAAAGTGATATGCCAACCGAGTAGATGAGTGAATGTTTTATGCTATAGCTTACACTGTCGACGATTGTTTATTTTGGTAAGATTAAGCTTCCAAGGGATAATAGATTATGAGAGGGAAGAGCATGAAGTAATACTTGTCCTTTCTCGCTAAAGTTGATGCCAAAGTTTATGGCGCAAACTCACGTACCTCGAATGGCGAAACAAAATGTTAGTTTCTCGGCTAAGTTATCTTCTGAAGCGGCGATTCGTGCATGTTCGTAAAAACAAGGGGGGGGTTCGTAGCGGCGAAATTTATATAAAACGCTCAACTCATTTCATGGATGATGTTCCTGATTTCAAAGGGTGCGCGTCTGTTGATTCAATTTGGGTTATTTCCACTATCAGCGTTACTCACTTCTACAATATTTATAATAACCACTGTAATTTCCGCCTCAAGCCCCAAATCCCAAGCCCACAACCGGCAGCCAATTTATCGTGGCGGATACAATGTGAGTCAACCTGAACATTATGAAGATCAAAGGGATAAGTTTGGAGCCGACTCCGCTACACCTCAACTTTCTGGCTGTCTAACTTATGGAATTTTATACAGCAGCATACTTACTGATGAGCCTCACAAAATAGCTACCGTTTCTGGGCTAGGCCTAATATCTATCAATTCTATGAGCGAATAATACCATCAGGAGGTATTGAATATACTGATAACAAAACGGGTGAGTACTCTTGTAGGCGATGCTTTGAGATAGGAATGGGTGATATCGTTGTGACTCTTAGGAACCGGTGAGTTGTGAAATTGATGGGAGGAAGAGAAGTTATTAAGCGGATGTAGAGTGCTTTAGGTAGAAGATGGAGGTGTATGATATGTAGTCCAACAGTATAACAACAACATATCAAAAGAAATTACAAAGATATTCAATAGACAAACTCGTAGCCTAATAGCTTTATCAGAGATACCTGGTATTGTTGAATTGACAACCTTTCCAATTATATTATCAATTGATGACTATCATCTCCAGTGTTCATTGTTGATTTCTCAACACAGAATTCCTCTAATTATTACTTGTAATATTTGGATTGTATTTCCCAAAGTCTCTTTTCATAAATGCTTTTCGGGGTCTGTCTTATGCAGCATTAGGTGATACTATTAAGTTGCCCTTCAATATCTGGTAAATTGACGGGCGTCATGTGCATATGTCAATTCAAACATGGCTCTAGAGATGACAACGGAAATTTTGATGAAATCTATCAAATCATCATGAAGTATGAAGCTTCACAAAAAGCCCAGTAGGCACAGATTCCCCAATATATAAAGGTAAAAGACACGCTATGGACTCTAATATCAGATCAAGTGGCTTTGATATTTAATCGAAATCCCTCTTGATGATATTAACATCACCGACCCCCTCCTCCATACCATACTACCGGAGGAATTTCAGTACCAGAATGCATATTGAATTCCGGAAATGAGTAATTTGGATTCCATAGATTCTCTTCCATACTTACCCCAATATCAAAGTCAATCATCTGAGTCATCTCCTCCCAGAACGATGTATCCATTTCGAAGTTGTTGAAGTCCACAATAGTGTCAGCAGAAGAGCCCTTGAAAACTAGTGGTTGCGGTTGAGGAAGTTCAAGACCATTTGTATTCTGTGATGGAACGCCAAATTTCTGAGGAGCCAAATTGACCCTCTCCTCGGGGCATGTAGACTACGCTCCGTCTGGTCTAATACCTGTAACTTGTTGGCTATCCCATTATGATTCTCATCACGCTCCAAGATCCTCTTATGACAAATGGTGAGGATTTGTAGATCTGATTTTGCCATGGGACTTCTTTCCTGCATCAACCTCAACCTTCCTATTGATTTCTCGATCGCATTATGTATTCTTTCCTTTAGAACATCTTCCATATGAGGTGATTCCAATACCATCCCAGACAAAACTATTCCACAGCCAATGGTGTTAAACGATAGGGAATATATTCGATATTGATGTGGTTTCATTAATTTCAAAAATTGATCTTGAGCATCAAGACAATCTAATGCAGCTTCAATGGCCGCAGTGCGACTTTTCGGATGGAGTGGGGCGTGAGGTCTATGAAGTGCCATAAGAAATGCATATGCGGAATTTGCTATTGCTAATCGTTGACGAAGAAATATTGGCTGTTCTATATCCCACGATTCATCTGGATTTTCTGGTCGAAATGTAGGGGGTAGAGCGCCAATCATGGAAATGATTTCGTCATGAAGCTTTGTGACGATTGAGTAGTCTTTTATATGAGGTCTATGAGCACCAGCTGCTAAAAGTTCATGAACCTTTTGAGCTAAAGAGTAGTGAAGCAAATGAGCTGAGTAAGTGGATGGTGGACAGTGAGGATCTTGTAAGTTTACCGGTGTAGGTATAGTTTTAGATGGATCAGTAGGAAATGTGCAATCAGTTGGAGTTTCGATTGTACAATCGCTTGAATTAATTGAGCGAGGTCTTCCAAGCATTACTGACATGTGGCTAACAACAATTAGAAAAGCTCAAAGTAAGGATGTGAGTTACTGACCTATCCCAAATAAAGAGAGTTACCCATATCCTCCTCTTGTATTCGTCATACCAAAGTTTCTCTAAACCAATTCCAACATCCTCTCCCGCAACTTTTGGAATCGAAGCCTGTAAATGAAGTCCTAAATCTTGACCTTGTCTGAGTTTTGGTCAGCAATATGAATAAATGAGACAAAAATACCACAAACCTGATTGCACTACCCAACAAGTGCCATGCTTCTGTACCTCTACTATAATTTTTCAACCACCCTGATCTTAACAAATCATGTTCAACACCTGTCATGGTAGACGAATGTCTTCCTAGAAGAGACATTATCTCCATGCCAATCTTACTATACTCATGAGAAAGTCTATCGGAATCTAATAATGTTTTTAGATGAAGTGTTTCTGATGCTTCTGTGTTTGGAGGTAAGAATTGTAAAGAAACAGCAAGAGTTTGAAATAATAATGCAGGAAAATATAGAAGGTCTCTAGAGATGCTTCCAAGATCTGATTGCCCAATTAACGTATTACGAATATCTTGCCATGATTTCAGAAGATTTCGAAAATAGTGCTCCTCTAATACTTTGAAATACCAATGTACTTCTGAGAAGAATAAGTCGACGAGCTCGGAGATGATAGATTGAGATGGCAGTTGTATGACTAAACTCAAGTATTTATGTCGTAAACCAGGATGGGATAATGAAGTTGATGAAGATGTTCCCATGAATGTGGAAAGGTCATCATTGATATGAATTGACTGCTTCTGTCAGATTGAGTGGTAGGCGAGGAAGAAAAAGAACTACCTTTTGTAACCCGGTAAACGAGCTATTATGAGGAGCATATCCTACTTGGCCGAAAAGATCGGAAGGTGTTGAGCCTGACTTTAATATGATCTCGTCGTCTCTTGCGCGTTTGTTTGGTAGCCCTCCATTTTTGGGGGTATCTTTCAAATCATCGAGTCTATCCTTTTTATAAGTACATCTTCCATCCCCAGTTCAAGGAATATCACATACGACAATGAGTTGGAATAGGAGCACTTATCCGGAACATTTCTAGAAATACAAACATCACATGGATGTCCACGATTGCACTATTTGACTAGTTAGAGAGATTCTTATTAATGATATATAATGTCTCACCTTTTGTTTCCGTCTATAACATTCCCAACATGTCTTTACTATACGTCTTCGTTTCTGTGGCTTGGTCTCCATCATCGAGTGTTAAATGTACCGGCCAGTAGAGTGATGAAGGGGGGCAACTGAAAATAGTAAACAAGGTGATTGATTTTCGTCACGTGGAACTGGCCCTTGAAACGGAGTTAAGCTTAAGACCATGAAGTTATCATGTATATCCTCTCATTGCCAAGCCTCAAACATTTCAGCACAGTGAGGAAGTTTTCAAACTGTACTACCGACAAAATCCCTCTTAGAAGACATTGTCGTATATTCGAAGGATATACATGGTGAATATTTCACACTCGAGTAATAGAATGCGAGCGATGCGATCCCCAGAGCGTTTCATTTGCCTTCCACAATGCAATACGAACGAAGAATCGCTCTCCATCCATAATCAGAGAATCCAATTGCTAACTATTTGCCATACTTCTCCGATGGCTCTGGAGGGTACCATGTTGTATTAGTACTCTCTGAATGCATCCAGTGGAGTGGCACAGCTCGAGTTGTCCTTGGTTATTCGACTTCACAATGGATGTACGAATTCCTGATCGTGTAGAAGTATCTGTTTGGCGTTTCAGTGCGCTTTATGGCCTTTGGATCACCTTGGAAATTATATAAATAATATATGGTTGGAACTCTGCCCGCCAAAAAGAAATGGCGAGAGAGAACGACTAATCTATGTCCGCGGTGACAGGTGAGTTTGGTAAGATTGTCCGGCATTCATCAAAGACAAGCCCTCGTCCGTATCACGGCTCATTCCACCTTTTTGCTTCTCCGCGTTGAACCTCCTTCCTTACTTTCTCACGAATCCTCACCAATCTTCATACAGCATCTCAGTTAATCCCTGATGTTGATCGTCCCGCTCACAGTTTAGCCGGTCCCGATATCTTTCCCCGCAACGTTACCCCATGCACTCGCTTGTATCCCCCAATTCTTGGATGAACACCTGCATACAATTTCATCGTTACCCATTTCTCTTGCATTGAATACGGTATGTTTCTGAGGAAGTTCACCGAGTACAGGCTACGTCGGATGTATAGCTCAAGTGAGTTCAATGTCCTATCCTTGATTGACAACTCAAAATAATGGATACGTGCAAGTACATCATACCCCGCATGTAAAATGAGGGGAAGTTCCTACATTATATATATGTCAAAAAACTTCTGATTCTTAGCCGAGTGTGATTTAGGGCTCTTTCTTGTCAGAGGTAATCATGAAATTCTTCTTATGGTCATTGTCTTTTGGCACTGTTTTATCGGCTTCAACAGCTGCCGCTCCTACCAAGACCGTTGAGAGCTCGGAGGCATTTACTACGAGTATTGATATAAATGTTCAACGTGAGTTTGTTGGGTTTTGTCTGGGCATCAAGGATCACATAGGCACCATGCCTCAGTCCTTCCCCTTTCCCTTCAAATACTAATCGCAACCGTTAAGCCACGAAACTAACGCATATCTTCAGAATTATGGGATTTATTTGTCGGCCCAGTAGAAACCGCAACAACCAATACAACCGTCTCCGCGACTCCCATTCCAACATCCGAACTCATTCCTCCGCCACCTCTCCACTATCCCTCATTCCCAAGTGGTGCTCAAGTGCCCTTGGCCCAAAAGAATGAATCTTGGAAATTTCCTTCTGGGTTTTTCTGGGGTGTAGCATCTGCAGCCTACCAGATCGAAGGAGCTGTTGCCGATGAAGGTAGAGGTCCTAGTATTTGGGATGTACTTACGCATAATGCTGCTGCGAAAGCGACATTATTTAATGATACTGGAGATGTGGGCGACAATCAGTATTATTTGTATAAACAAGGTTTGTCTACTACTTTTATCCACTGAGTATGGAATGACCGGGAGACTAACAGCAATAGATATTGCGAGAATTGCAGCTCTCGGTATTCCATATTATTCATTCTCCATCTCTTGGTCTAAAATTTTACAATTTGGAAAAGGACCAGTCAATGAACTTGCTCTACAACATTATGAAGATCTCATTGATACTTGTATCGAATATGGAGTTCAACCCGTCGTTACATTATTCCATGTAAGCTTTGCCCATATCTCGCCCATCTTCCGATCCTAACTCTCTCCCTCTCAGTGGGATACTCCTCTCTTCCTCCAAAACTCCTATGGCGGATGGCTTTCCCCAACGATCATTGAAGACTTCGTCGCCTACGCCAAAATAGTCTTTTCTCGTTATGGTAACAAAGTCCCCCACTGGTTTACCGTAAACGAACCGATAGTTTTCTGTACGACGTATCCGCTCCCCTCTGGCTACTTTACCTCCACTACCATTCCCTCCAAACAACAACCCTATTACTGCGGCCACCACGTTCTCCTCGCCCATGCCGAGGCCTACCGCCTCTTCAAATCTCTCGGCTTGAACGGAACTTTAAGTTTCAAGAACAACGGCGGCTATAAAATCCCTCTCACAAATTCATCCGAAGATGCCGTTGCCACACAGCGAGCTTGGGATTTCAACGAAGGCTGGTTTGCGAACCCTGTTTACATAAATGGAGACTATCCATCCTATCTAAAAACCTATCTGGATACCATTCCTCTCACATTTAACGAAACCCAAAAAGAATTGATCAACGGAACTGCGGATCTTTTCGCTCATGATGCTTATACATCTCCTTACTACATGGCGCCAGACACGGGAATCGATGCATGTACTTCCAACTCTTCACATTCGTTGTTCCCGGGCTGTTATAATAGTACGAATGTAGGTGCGGATGGATGGGCAATTGGAGCGGCGGCAGATCCGTTGGCAAGTTGGTTGCATAGTGCTGTGGATTGGGTACCTGCTTTTTTGAAATATATCCAGGATACTTGGCCCAGTAAGGGCGGGATTGCTGTTTCTGAGTTTGGGTTGGTTATTTTTTTTGTTTGCACTTAATGTCTCTTTGGATTTTGTGCATTTTCTTTGCCCAATATGTCATCTTTTCCCTGTCATCCCTCTTCATCCCCTCCCAATCATTAACGAAACTAACCCCCCTGCTCTCAAAAGTTTCGCAGATCCATTCGAAAATCAAAACTCTCTCCTCTCCGATATCCGAACCGACACAAGCAGAACCGTCTATTACAAACAATACATGGAAGCTATCTTGCTATCCATTAGCGAGGGAGTTAACGTCGTGGGATGTTTAGCTTGGAGTATCATGGATAATTTAGAGTGGGCTTCTGGTAAGATTTCTTTTTCTTTCGCTGGGATTCTTCTTGGAGACAATTTTGTTTCTCGTCGCTGGGGAGAAAAATTCTGCTGGTTATCATGATGATAGAAGAGTCATGGCTAATAGAAATATAGGATATCATGTGAGATTCGGAATGCAATATGTAAATTTTACAACGGGAGAACGATTCTATAAAGCGAGTTTCTTTGAATATGTTAATGCGTTTAAATTGTATGCCGAGGATCCGGTGGTGCCGGTTTATGTTCAATAGTTTGAATTGAGATATCATGAGGGGAAGGATAACCGAGTGAGATGGATGGGCTGGATGTGAATGATTGGTGGGTGGTCGGAAATACTATACAGAGAAGAGAAGAGACATTGAGAATGAAAATCATAAAGTGGATTATTCTAGACAGCGGCATATCTGTAATGATCAAGTTGATTCATTCAATCAGAGATATCTTTTCAAAAAAGAATGAAATGGAAAGGAGTAATTAGATAGTTTGTCTACACTGAAGACAAAAGATACAAGACGGACAGGAAGAATTATCATTGATTTGTTTAAAACGTCAAACCATACATACATAGCAGACGAGTGAATATCAAGAAATGAAATAAAACAGTCCGTATTTTTTCAAATCATTGGACGAGAGAAATTGAAATCATCAAGAAAGGGAAAGAGACTGAAAGATAAAAATTCAAAAAGATTTCTTGCCCGACGTTTAGGTCCTGTATTTTTCTAATATAATCAATCAATCTCTATCTATCCATCTTCTAAACACCAGACACTGGTCTCATCTCCTGTCTCTTTCTGATTTCTCCACCATAGCATGAACACTCGCAATTAAATCCCAAACTTATCAACTATCCTCTCTCACCCCATCACCCCCTCTACGAAATCGCCAAAACCAACGGTCCCGCCACCGTAATCTCATCCGTCAACACCCCCGTCGTCGACATCTGACTCGCCAAATTCAAATACGCATCACCCGCCAGTCCCTGCGGCACATTGCACGCGCCATTCGCAAACGCCGTGAACGCCGTTCCGCCCGTTTGTCCCCCATTCGTAAACGCACAAGCCACCGCCCCCTGCGCCGTCGTCGTCAACTGGAGAGTCGACCCGGGAGTCACCGCCTCATTTGCCGTCGTAAGCGTCAGCGCCGGGAAGGGTGTCACAGCTAGATTGGAACCTTGAGGACAAGACGCGATGAATGGAGCCGCGAGGGAAAAAACGTTGCGGATTCCAAGAGGGGTGTCGAAGGCGGAGGGGACGGCGGCGACTTTGGAGGCTGTGCGGATGAATGTCTGATGGCGGGATTCGACCGTGACGATTTCGGCGGCGACGGTTAGGATCGATTTACTGTTGATTAGAGGGGCGGCGCCGAGATAGGCGCTCACGCCGATGTTTTCGAGAACGTTGGCTGTGGCGACCATGTTTTGCGCGGTGGTGAAGTCGAACTTGTAGGTGCAGGGTGCGACGGGTTGGGTGCCGGCGGCGGAAATGGCTGTCATGAGGGTGGTGACGTGCGTGGCTTCTGTCATGCCGACCATTTTGAGATTGGTGATGTCTTGGGCTGTGAGACCGAGAGCGGTAAAGTCGGAGTCGGGGAATTTGGCGAAGCCTTGTTGGTAGAAGGCGGTTTCGAGATTCTCGAGTGTGAGTGCGCTGGAGAAGAGGGTTAGTCACGGGATTTTGGGGTAAGGTAGATGGGGATAGATTAAAAGTGATGGAGAGGGAAAGCAATGACGCTCCGCTAGGCCACTGCCGTGGAGGCCTTTTCGCTTCGCTCCAGCATAAGGACAGGAGAGAAAGAAAAAAGTAACATACAATTGCAAAATATCCACATCGGTCAAATTAGCCGGTAAACCCGTCTGCGTAACTTGTCTCTTAAACTCGTACATCTTCAGCGCTCTCTCATTAAGCCTCGGTAAAGCTGGGAGAGCCGATGCTACTGCTGCCAATGCAGTCACCGCTCCGATAACATGTTTTAGTCCCGGCATTTTGGTATAATTTGTTGATCTTCGGTTGAAAAGATTGATAAGAATGGAAAAAAATAGATGTATACAAGACCAGCCTGAGTTACTACAACTATGAAATTAGATAGAAATAGTAAATTATGAATCCCAAAAAAAAGAACTAATAAAAACAAATGAATGAATTCAAATAAAAGCAATCCAGTGCTTAAGAAATTAAGAGACCCAAAAAAACCCTTCGTTCGTAATGAAAGCGATGCAATTCCAAACCCAAGAAGAAGAAGAAAAACGACAAACCCCATCTATATTATATGCAGAATTTCACCTCACAACCAGAAACCGATCCATTACAAACGCCCAAGCAATACCAAGACAGAAAGAAGCTACCCACCCGCGAGCTTGTTCCAACATGCAACGAAATCTCCCCGGCGTATTCTTGGCGCGCACATATGCAGCCTCATAAGGACCTCCTTCATCCGTTCCTCGCGCATGACATCTTCACCCACCAATCAGCGTCTCCTCACCCCTCGTCAATATACCCCAATGCAGCAATTGAAATAAGCTTATTTCATGTCCCTCATAGTGTGCTTGCAAGGGGAAATGGAAGATCTTCTATCCGCTCGGTGGTGGATGGAGACTAGGGGTTTGGACGTGTGAGATTTGTTTCGAGTGGTCAAGCATCGGGATCTAACCTTATCTCATCTGAAAACCTTCTTTTTCTTTGCTTTTTTTTTTTCGTGAGAACTGGAATTTAACTTTCTGCATTTGTAACACGAAGAATTATAAAGGCCTCGTATGATCGATTCTCTCCCTCTTATGCCCTCTTCAAATCCTCCTCCCAATGTCACGAAGATAAGCTCGGGTGCCGAGGAATGATTACATAATCACGTTAAGAAATAAAGGAGGTTATCGCCATCTTCCAAGCAGCAACATAATTTTACCTTTCGAACTTATTCTCTTCCAAAACGCCTACATAGCACTCCAGCAACCCAACTACCGGACAATTCCAGAACTCCCGACCTTTCCCTCCCGTCGAACTCACCTACCCCCCTCTCACCCCTAAGACGTATCATCTTCGTTTCGCATGCATCCGTCAAGCCGCCTCCTAATCCCTGCGTACAACTAACCGATAATCCAAGAACCATTTCCCATTTCCTCGCCCTTACCATAGTATAGTATAATCAATCAATAGACCCCATCCATTTCCCGCATTACCGAAGCATGAGAATACACACAAAACCCAGTACCAGGATGTGCGTCTTCAGAATTACGTGCATTTCGCCAAGTAACCTTATCGATCATCATCCCTAACCTACCTAATAGTACCTCTCTGTCAATCTTGCATACAGATTCACCATGCCATGGCAATATCAACGATTGAATTGTACTAGTAACTTAGATAATTCCAATCCTCTTGTTTCCGCATAATAAGTTAGAGACAATAGTAATACAATACAATTCAATTTAATTCAATTCAACACTCTCTTGCACAGAGCCTGGTCCTATAATTCCCAAATTTCCAGATTCCTTACCCGCTTTAATCTTCTAACCCTCTATGAACCTCTTCCATCACACCAACCAAACCAAACAAATAACCTACATCAAATTACACTTACTCCCATCAATCCACCACAATATCCATCCTACCTACACCTACATTTTCCCACAACACTCTTAAAAGTTATAAGTTTTCATTACAAAATAAACCTCTCCAATCCATTCAAACTACTTTATTATCCAACAGTTCTATACATTAACCCAGACCAAGCAGGTATACGGAAAGGATATACAACGTTCAACCCCCCCCAAAAAACTCTATGCTCGCTATCAAGTTAAATATCGTTATCGACTAAGTATTGCCGAATTCAAGGACCCACGTTGTATGCAGATCAAGGGGAGGGAGGTACAGCATAACGTGGAACTCACAATGCTTAATAGATGTCATAATCTCACTAGCAAACAGTACTACGAAAGTGTTAAAGTTGTATACAGTACAGAAATACCCCCATTAAGAATCAAGATGTTTGTAATCCGACTTCATTTCTTTTCACTAGACTATAAATGCATCTGATACAGAAACGCTAAAAAGCAAAGAAAATATATTCGAGCCCTAATTCCATTTTCACCCGACATCTGATCCGAATAAAAAAGTATACACTCTTTTTCTTCATCCTATTTCCTTTCCTTCGCTCAATTCATGAACATTCACTTTCCACTGCATGCAAGTAAAACTTGTGCCCATTTGATCCCCCTCAATAATTATCCCTTCCTTCATTCATTTATCCACCTTCCATTGCCAGTCCCATTTTCATTAATCCATATGACAATCTGACAGTCAAAAAGGATTCCCGAAGAACAACTGTTCGTCGGCATTATCGGTGAAAACAATACGAATCAATTTGTTACGTCTGCAATACTCCAGAGCGCACAGGATGGTCAAATAACTTTGACATTATACCGAAGCCTACAACACCTTATGTAAGATGGTTTAGTTGAATTAGATTTAGAGTGCATAAGGATTGAGAGATCTGATTGTGAGACATCTATAAATATGTTAATTGATGTTAAAAAGAAGTGAAGCAAGAAATAGACTTACGGTGGACTCTTTGTAAGATCAGTCTTCAAAATAACTGGAACTCTCGTCATCTCCTTGACATCTTGGATGTATTCACCATCTTCTTCACGAAGGGTAAAATACTTCAAGTACTTTTCCTTCGCACTAAGCTTAGCTTCAACAGGTTCACCTGTTGGCACCTTGGAATCGGAACGAGTTCGGTGAAGATTGGTTGCGGCTGATATTGAGTTCTTGGTTGGCGATGGTGGAACACTTTGAGTTGGGCGTTCAGCAAGAGAAACACCAGCAACGCTACCAGCAATATCAGAAGCATCATCGTCATCATCAAATAAAGCATCAACATCATCAGTTGAGATGGTGCCAGTCTCCGTTGTCTTTCGTTGAGCTTCTTCATGCTCCTTCTTGGCTCTCTCGGCAACAGCGGCTTGCTTAGCGGCGGCGGCAGCATTGGTAGTTCTTTGAGATGCACCAGCTTTTGGACGTTCATCTTCTGGGACATAGGCAGATGATGGTACACTCTTCTCCCAATACAACTCAAGTACTCTCTCGTTCTTTCGGAATTCCGCCTTCTTGAGAGGAAGTTGATCGCAATGAACTCTCTTTTCAAAACCAAATTCTGGAATTAGAACATCGAAAGCAGATTCGTAAACACAAACAACAATACCCTCACTGATAAGCTCGCCACCAGCTTCTTCACGCTTTCTATCCATAATCCTACACGACTCGATGTGAACACTCTGCTCTTGAGCATTTTGAGCCGAATCCTTCTTTCCGTTGCAAGATTCAGTCGTCTTGACGAGAGTCTCCATGTCTTCATTGTATTCAATCTTGCCTTCAGAAAGAACCGCTTCAAGTTGACGATGAACGACCAAATCCGCATAACGACGAGATGGGTTGGTGAAATGAGTGTACAATGGTAAGTTGAGAGCATAATGAGGGTAAAGATGTGGTTGAGTCTTTCCAGCAATGAAGTATTTGGCACGGTGCATAGACTTGACCAAAAGAGTTTCCATCCCCTTGCGAATGTCGGTATCATCAACCTTGAAAAGACTGTTTTGGAGACGTCCACTGCTCGAAGTATCGATCTCGTATCCAATCTTGTTCATACGATCAGCAAATGTTTGAAGACGTCTTGGGTTTGGTGGGCCTTGTCGACGAAGGAGTGCCTTTTCTGGGAGGCCTTGGTAAATCTTTTGTGCTACGTAAGAGTTGACCTTGTTCATCAATTCTTCGATCAACTCATGGGATGGAGTAGAATCAAAGATATTTTGTTCCACTGGAACATTCTCATCATCTAATTGATAGACAAGTCTTAATGGTGCAATAGTCTCTCCGTCAGAACCAAGACGAGATTCACGGAATTTTTGAGCAATAGCCTATAAGTATGTCAGTACCATTTGGTGGATCGTTTTGTACATTGAAAACTTACATTGAGGATTTGAATATCCTTAACTTCGGCACCCTCGAGTTTTACGTCGGTTTGGCCGGAAAGAACAGCATCGACATCCTTGTATGTCAATTTTCCACCACTCTTAATGATACTCTTTCCAATCCAAGTCTCGTCCTCGAAAACAGCGCCGGTTTGGGCGTTGACCTTGAACACAACGGAGACGGTGAGACGATCTTGACCCGGGGTCAAAGAGCAAACATCCGTGGCAATCTTTGGAGGCAACATAGCACAAGATCTGTTCATCAAATAAACAGCAGTTCCACGTTTGCGAGCCTCTCTATCGACGAGAGAGTTCGCCTTGATGAAATGAGCAACATCAGCAATGTGGATACCAATCTCAAGCTTTCCATCTGCTTCAGTCTTCACGTGAATAGCATCGTCAAGTTCATTGGCACCATTTGGATCAATGGTAAAGGTCTTTTCCTCTCGGAAATCACGTCTAGTGGAGATGGAAGTTTCATCTTCCTTCTCCAAAGACCAATCATCGAGACCAACGCTACGTGTAACAGCATCTGAGAACTCGTCAGAAGCAAAGTTGTTGTCACGAAGAAGAGCGTCAGTCTCAACCTTCAATTCGCCCATCTTACCAAGTTGTTCAACAAGGGTACCGAAAGGATGAAGAGAGGTGATTGGCCATCTCTTGATGCAAGCGACGAAAATACGATCAGCATAATCTTGATGCTTCTCAACGAAATCACGTGGAGCTTGTTCAGTAGGAATGGCAATCAATGGAACACGCTTGTCGGTAGGTTTGAACCAAACAATCTTTGGCTTGTCTTGTTGACGTTGCTCTTGATGGCGTCCGGAATTTCCATCCCGAGCTTGACGCTCAGCTTCTTGCTTTTCCTTGGTAGCTTGACTAGATGGTCGGAGCAGACCAAGGGTGCCAGAAAACATTTGTCCAGCAACACGCTCAATGACTGCGACGATGTGACCAGCGTAAAGCGGCTTTTGTTCGTCGTTGACTTCCTCTTCCTCGACAAGTAGAAGACTCTGGCCCTCAACTTCAACATCGTCATTTTTCTTTTGCGTTGGTCGTTGTCTCAAACTTCCACGTCTTCTAAGTCCGCCCTCTTGGTTTTGATCATCACCATTTGTAGAATTATCGCGGTGATGATTGCGATCATTGTTTCCATTGCTCGATCCACCGGTTCTTGTATCAGTAATGTCCTTGCGCTTCTTCTTTTCCTCCTTCTCGCGCTTTTGTCCCCAAACCTCGTCAACATCCAACAACTCAACTGCAACGAGATCTCCTTCCAAAGCACGGTTACGATCCTTGCTACCGCAGATGAAGATATCGGCATCGAGCAAACCATCGTGAGTAGTGACGTAAGCATCGGAACGATTCTTCTTGTTCACTCTTAGAATACCTGAAACGAGCTGACCATCGCCAAGAAGAGCTGGAAGAGTGGCCTGGGGAAGATAAGGGGTGAACAATGTTTTGCGTTGTTGCTGTTGCTGCTGTTGTGGTTGCTGACCATTCTGCATTCCCATTTGACCATTCATTTGTTGAGTAGCCTGCAATTGCTGCTGAAGCTGACTAATATGTAAAGGATTCATTTGTTGAAACCCTAGACCTTGAGGCATGATCATTTGTCCTTGGGGAAATTGTACCAATTGAGGTTGACCTTGATATTGGAATCCACCGATGTTACTCATGGATTGATTGATAGATCCACGATTTCGGTGACCTGGTTGGAAACCACCTTGGTTTTGTTGACCCTGGAAGTTACCCATTGGTGGTTGTGGATCTTGAGGAGCAGCATTTTGAGGTACTTGATTTCTCCAGTTACCATCAAAGTTCCGAGAAGAGTTGCGAGCATGCCCAGCTTGAGCACTGTTTCTTCTTCCAAAGTCATTGTTTTGACCTGCACCATTGTCTGTAGATCCTTGTGTTGATGGGAATTGAAATGAGCCACCACCTCGTTGAGATGATCCCCCTCGACCATTCTGACCACCTCCGACAGCCATGCTTTGACTTCTACCATGAGCACCACGACCACCACGCATTGCAGAGCTTGGTGTCAAATGATTGCCGCTACTTTGCGTAGGTTTATCCTCTCCTGGACTCACATTTTCTGAACTATCACCGCCAGTTGATGTAGCGCCAGCTGCACCAGGAATAGGGAACTGAAATCCAGAAGTGGTTCTCTTCTGTTGTGCAATTTCAGCTGCCTTCTTGGCTTCAGGCAAGGCAAGAGAATGTCGTCTCTGATGACCACCGCCAGGAGGTCCTCCACCACGACCACCTCTGGCAGGCTGATTCTCACCACGACTATTGTTTCCGCCAAAATCTTGAGTAAAGCCTTGGCCAGCCGCACCTGAAGATGGAGCAGGTGGTGGACCTGCCATAGCCATACCCACATTTGGGAGTGCCGATTGATTACGACGATGTGAAAGGGGCTGTGTTGGAGGAGCTCCCATTGACAAATTCATCTGTTGTGGTTGTAACTGATTAGAGAACTGAAATGCATTTTGGTTTTGCATTTGTTGTTGCTGCAAAGGATTGAAACCTTGGCCGGGAGCAGCAAGATGTTGGTTGGGAATCATTCCCATATTGACGTATTGTTGATGCGTAGCTTGAATCTGCTGTTGCTGTGCTTGTAGAAGCTCGATCTGTTGCTGAATAGCCAGTTGTTCCACTGTTGAAAGAAGAAAGAATTAGCACATTGCATCGGATTGTTTGTGACAGGATTATGGAATAATGATGCAATAACTGGGTATGTGAAGGAGACCTCTCGCAAAACCAAGTAGTTCATCGATTTGTTGCTTTTGACTGTGCTATGTGATCTCTGGGTATCATAAATGAAGGATGAATGCATGGATGTACGTCACGGAGAACCGGGAGTCATGGAAAGAACAGAAGAAACGTTGACAACGTACTACTATTAGGGTTGGAGAACATACTCATCAATGGAGTAAGTTCTGAAGGACTTCTTCGATGCGCAATATGTAATCTTCGTGCAGTCGGGGCAGGTACACCACTTTGAGGTGCTTGACCTTGTGGTTGCTGTTGTTGCTCCATGATGGAGAGACTGGGTGACACTTTGAGTGTGCGATGACGATTCGAAAAGAGAGAGATTTGCGATATCTGCGTACAGTATGATGTCTGAAATTATGGATTGATTATACGAGTCAAATCCAAAGAAATGATTGTATTATCAATACTAAATTAATTGTAAGCAAATTGAGAGATTGAAGGTATTCTCTTTTAGAAGGAATCTGTGTGTGTATGTGTGTGTGTGGGAGTGTGGGTGATGTATGTGAATGTATGTGGTAGAGTTGGTTTAATAGTGCGGAGGTGTCTTTTGCTTTGGGAATTAACTAACTAGCTTGGGAGGCGACTTAAAGTTGCGTACTTACGCTCCGTAGATGGATAGGGATACAGTATGTATGGATTGGCAAGTTTCCAAGGTAGCTGAATAGCTAACAGGATGTTGGTGAAGGAATGATTCTCGGTCTCGGGTTATTCTTTTCGAGTATGCCAGATATATCAAGAAATTGATATGGGTTTCCGGTGTACCTTGAAATTTGTGTTATTCGCTGCTGTAGTGTAGCAGGTAGCTCTTGTCTTTGTTGACGCTTAATTTGTGAGGGTCAAGATCGATCTTTTAAATGGTGTAATAAAGAAGGGAGAGAAGATGGTGTAGTGTGTGTGTAGTGTAGTGTAATGTAATGTGTTGTAGTGAGAGGAAACTCTTGGAGTGAAGGTCTTTTTTTTATTTTAGAAAAGAGAACGAAGGGAGATAGATGAGAATGTAGATGTAGATGTAGATGTAGATGGATCTGTAGATGTAGGAGGTGGGAGGTAGATGTAATATTTTGAGTAAAGGTGGGAAAGAAGAAGGGAAATGTATCAAAGTGTTGGACCTTGGCAGAAGGGACTAGCACGACCAGGTAGAGAAGAGCAGAATTACATGTACTCTACTCGTACTCTACTCCCACTCTGTCTGTATGAGTTACATGATACGTTCTATACATGGGAGCGAGGGATGGTGCGTGCGTTTCTTTATTTTCTTGACGAGTGGGATGGGATGGGATGGGATGGGATGGGAGGGGGCTTTGATGTGATAATACGATGTAGAAAGTTTTTGGCCATATGTAAGTAATGAGGTTAGATTTAGATGGTGGGAGTGGGAGTGGAAGTGGGTAGGTAATAGTCACGTCACGGGGATGTAAAGAGGATGTGAAGAGGAGAGTTGTCTCTTCGTATTATTCCGGGTACGTACCAGTATAATTCCAAGAATACGAGCGAGTGAGTATATTATAATTAGATGAATTTGGAATACTTGTATACGAGATAATAGACAGTAAATATATAGTAGATAGTAAATAGTAGATAGGAAATAGTAGATAGATAATATATAGTAGATAGTAAATAGATAGTAAATAATAGATAATATATAGTAAATCTAATATTTCATATAATAAAGAGTTCTTATAGTGTATATAGTTATAGTGCTCTTAAGAATACTATTCTGAAAAATCATATGAAAATCTTCAATCTTAGTATACTATGTTTCAGAATATCTAAAATGAAATATTAAAGTAGAA